>JH392937.1:99616-132810 GCA_000235945.1 Homolaphlyctis polyrhiza JEL 142
TGGCGGATCGTCGGCAGCTCTGAACTCGAATGCTGCGAATCCATCTCATTCGAACTTTCGATCGGCGCTGCATAAACGAGACCAAGTGTGTCTGTTCTGTTGGACGAGAGAGCCTCTGGATGCGGCTCATTTGATCGCTCAAAAGGCAGGAGCTCCCATCACGCCTGTTATCGAGGATCTTCTCGCTCGAGCTGGTCTTGATAGCATCTACCGAGTTCAAAACGGCATCCTCCTGTGTAATAATTGCCACGTCTTATTCGATTCTCTGAAAAGATATATCGATTTTGTGGATGGTCGTCTCATTGCCAAAATCGTGAATCAGTCAAACGATCCACAGAACGATACGTGGAGGAGAGCAGTTCGTGACTTACGGGTTGCTCGCACTGGGCGTCTAGAGGATTGGACAGGAAGGCAAGCTAACGACGATACTGGAGAAATGCTTATCTATTTTGTTGAAGACGACACGAGACTGCACCCAAATCACACCGCGCTGGCATTCCACAAGGCTGCGTGCTTGATCTGGAAGATGGCTGGCGCTGCCGACAACATTGAGGACGACGGCACAGATGACGACGAAAGCGTCGACAGTCTATTGGCAAAGGTCGGAGACAGACTGCGTAGCTTGGGCACACGACTCGATAACTCCAACTCTACTTTGAGGCTGGAAGATGTTCAATAAAGCTCTGCATGATTTATGAGATGTTACAACAAACTATATCATAGATTCTGTAGTAACATCAACTGTAAAAGTAGGATAAGTAGTTCATAGAGACTTGGAATGTCGCAAAGCTTGTCATGAAGGTGATTTATGATCATAAAAGAGAACTACCATCAAGTTCACTATCACATTCACAAATCCAAGTGATTCGGCCCGAGATTATACTCTCATGATGGCTTCAGCAGTATTTGTACTATCACAGAGATGGATTCTGGAGACTACAACACGGCTCACTCCACAGATTAACAGACAATTAAGCCTTCATATCCCAATCAACTCCATCACATCTTACCGACATCGACAATCGCCACAACCAAGGCATCTGCCATGCACTGTCTGCCTGATGCCATCAGTCCGAGTTCTGCTGCTCTTGCCAATAAACACTTCAACAAGAACCTAAGTCACATTCTGTGCTTGCCACTCATCAAATCCATGCTGCTACTCCAAGAACAATCTGTGATGCCAATCCATGCTTCATTTCATGCTGATCACTCTCATTGGCAATGTGCCACAACTCGCATTCATGCTTGCACAACACACAGCATCTAGTGAGTGTGGTGACTGCTACTTGCTGCATTGTGTGGTTCATCCTGCATTGCTGGTTGGTTGGTGTTGTTGGTGCAAGTGCGTGAATTGTGTCCTGCTTGCTTGCTTGCACTTGCCACAGCGAGTTGTGCCTTGTTGCTTTGCATTCTACTTGTTGCTCAGCCAAGTCAGTTGTCGTGATATCTCGCTTGGTTGCCTTGTTGTGCGATATGCGATGGCTGGGTCGATCCTTTGTGTTTGTGGTCTGGATCTGGCAGTTGCAGTGTCGCCAACTGACTGCTTGGAATGCAGCCCGTGGCATTGAATGCCTGCATGTGCTCGTTGGATCAAGATCGCATGATTCCACCAAACTTGTGGATTGCCATCTTGTGTTGTTGATCATCCTGGATATCCCATTGCACATCCTGGCGAATCTGTGAAAGCCACAGCAGAGATATACCCGGAAGATGCCACTGTGAGCCAATCAACTCAAGCTCAATCGCAATCGACTCTGCAACATAGCACTGTAATGTGTGCCTGCATGGCAACACAAATGACACTGTGAAATGACCAGTGCTTTGCCTTGTTGCGGTTCTCGTCGATATCCCTGCCTGTGTCATCTATCTGCTCGTTGATCTTGCACAGTGCATAATGAGACTCAGTCACCAATATCTACCAAATCCCTTGTCGCTGCTCCAGTCTGTGTCAATCACTGCAGATGATAGATGGCAGATGACTTTACTCTGTGCGGCTCATCCGGTGGATTCTCCGTCGGATTCTCCGCATTTTCATTTCTTTGCCGCCAGATCTTCACATCTTCTCCACCGATCCAGCAATCCAGAAAGCAACCAGTCCATCGCTGTCCATGTCACACCACAAGGAAGACGGTATGTGGCTGCTCTGCTCTTCACTGCGTGCTCAGCCACGCATACTGGTTTCGCTTCCTACCTGCCAGCTTGCCAGTTCGCCTCCCTTGCAATCTCTCTGCTTGCGCTTCCGCTTGTTGTGAAGCCTTGCTGACATATGCCTTTGACCTTGCTCCCCATACATATACACACACACACACACACAAGTCTATATTGTTGCTGCCAAGCGCACGCCAGTTGGCTCGTTTGGCGGTGCACTCAAGCCTTTCACTGCCGTCGAGCTTGGCACCCATGCGCTCAAGGGTGAGTCTTGCCCATCGCTGCCTTTGGCATTGTCCCTTGCTTGCTTGTCAAGTCGCTGCTGTTTGCAAAAGGCGGTGCCCAGCGACCCTTGCGAAGGAAGCCAGAGATTCGCCGCTTTGAACAAGCCAATCCACGTCATCAGTCGTCAGCTATCCGTCTTCCGTCTCTCTGACACCTGAACTGCCTCTGTTGTCTATACTGAATCCATCATCGCCCAACTCGTGTGCAACTGAATACAGCCGCACTGGCGACTGTCAACATCCCCGTTGACCAGATTGAAGAAATCTACTTTGGCAACGTGCTCTCAGCCAACAACGGTATGTGTCTTGTGCTTGTTGCGATTACAAATACATCTTGTTTGGAGCATTGACGGAACTTGCGCCAATGCAGGCCAGAACCCTGCCAGACAAGTCGCTCTTGGCGCCGGACTGTCTCGCGCAATCGCTGCGACTACGATCAACAAGGTCTGCGCTTCCGGAATGAAGGCTGTCGAGCTTGCTGCTCTTACAATCTCGTCTGGCAATGCCCACGTAAGTCCATCAGACCCTTCTCATCATCATCATCACCGTCATTATCGCGATATCTCTGACACACTCTGACACGTGAATTCTGGTTGTTGATCAATCCCAAAGATTGTTGTTGCTGGCGGTACGGAGAGTATGACCAACACGCCGTTCTACAACCCACATCAGCGATGGGGAACCAAGTTTGGACACCAAGAGGTCGTTGATGGTATTGTCAAGGATGGACTCTGGGACATTTACAACAAGTTTGCCATGGGCAATGCAGCAGAAATCTGCGCAGAGGAACATGGCATCTCGCGAGAGCAGCAGGACACGTATGCGATTGCAACATACAAGCGCGCACAGGAAGCAACCAATGCTGGCCTCTTTGCTGATGAGATTGCTCCGATTGAGATTGCCGGCGTCCGTGGCAAGCCTGGCAAAGTGATCTCTGCCGACGAAGGCGTTTTCAATGTGAGCTTGTTTATGATCTCCATCTGACACTTGCATTTTGCTGACTGATCATTGCTTGTATCCTTCTCTGCTAGTTGGACGAGGCTAAGCTCAAGACACTCAAGCCTGTGTTCAAGACTGTCGATGGCACTGTCACGCCAGCCAACTCCAGCCCAATCAACGATGGTGCTGCTGCGCTGATCCTTGTATCTGGCACCAAGCTTGCCGAGCTTGGACTCGTGCCACTTGCAAAGGTTCTTGGATATGCAGACGCTGCCCAGGAACCCGAGCGATTCACCACCTCACCCTCGCTCGCCCTGCCAAAGGCACTCCGCAATGCCAAACTCGCTGTCAGCGACATTGACTACTTTGAAGTCAACGAAGCCTTTGCTGTCGTTGCTCTTGCCAACACTAGTCTCATGCAGCTGCCTGCTGACCGCGTCAACTGCTTTGGAGGCGCTGTCGCTATTGGACATCCCCTCGGCTGCTCTGGTGCTCGCATTATCGTCACGCTTCTGAATGTGCTCAGAAAGAAGGGCGGCAAGCGCGGCGCTGCTGCCATCTGCAATGGCGGTGGTGGTGCTAGCGCGATTGTGCTTGAGCTCTGCTAAAACCAAAACAGCAGCCAAACTAAAATGAGTATATGCCCCCCCCTCCCTCCTTTTCCCTCGTGTCCATTTGTTATTCATTTAAAAAACCTCCCGATCATGTGGAAGAGAGGAAGCCAGATAGCCATCCTATTACTATATATATACTTGTGTGGGAGGAAGAAAGCCAATGCATCTGTGACCACAATATAGACTGAGGAGACAACAAGAAACAGAAAGCATTCAATCGATTGCAGACAGGATAGATTGAAAAGCCAGTCATGATCTCTCCCATTTTCTTGTGTGTTTTTCAGAGTGCACCCATCTGCTTCAATCGCTTGCGAACAGCAGCCATTTTGCGATCGATTTCATCAAGAAGCTCTTCGATTTCTGTTTGTCGCTTGCGGTTCTTTGCGCCATTGGCAGGAATGCGACTGAGCTCAAACGTCAACTGCGAGGGTATTTGATACCAGATGAACAGACGAGTAAAATAGTAATATGTCAGTGTATCTGCCATACCAAAACAAACAGCATTGTATACAGGGTTCCTGAGATACTCAACTTGTGACTTTTCTTCAACAAGGTGCTTCAGCTCAGTATCAAGCAGCTCTCTCTGATGTAAGAAATCCAATGGTGGCGATGACGATGCTGTTGTTTGACTCGCGATGCCTTCCTTTGCTGTTGTTTCTCGATGGTCAGGGGGGACACCTGGCTGTCTCGCTGTAACAATCGAGGTCGAGTTC
Organism: Homolaphlyctis polyrhiza JEL 142; assembly: GCA_000235945.1. Classification (NCBI taxonomy): domain Eukaryota; kingdom Fungi; phylum Chytridiomycota; class Chytridiomycetes; order Rhizophydiales; genus Homolaphlyctis; species Homolaphlyctis polyrhiza. The sequence goes on from JH392937.1 coordinate 104,315, forward strand.
CGTCGATGATGATGATGATGTTGTTGTTGTTGCTGAAGTTCATAAGAAGTCTCTGCTGTATCTGTTGCAAAGGGTGCAGGGCTCATTCCAGATTGTGTCTGCCAAGACATGCGAATAGATGATCTACGACCTTGGACTGAAGGCGTAAGGTTGGATGACTGTGTAGTTGCGTATCGCAAGTGTTGCTGTTGTTGCTGTTGTTGCTGATTTTGCTGCTGATTTTGCTGTTGAAGCGTCGACGGAGAAGTATATCCGTGGCTCGACATAGCCCGATTATGACCGAGGCTAGCATTTCCAAGGGATGACATTGCCGGTGTTGGTGATGTAACAGACTGCAGTTCATCTGGATGCATGGCGCCATCTTCCAATGCTGCTGTCTGCCGCAGTTTGTCCATGAATCTACGTTTTTCAGCTTCGATGGCTCTTGCAGATGAAGAGGCCATTCCTCCTGCAAGCTCAGACGTACTCAGGCTGCCCCACCCATTTACAGCTGCTGGCTGGAAGTGTTGTTGTTGTTGTTGCTGTTGCTGTTGCTGTTGTTGCATCTTTATGTAGCCGAGATCAGCTACTGATACCGACATTGAGCGTCCTGATCGCTGGCTAGGTCCACTCATCTGACCCATCTCGGCAGTGACAGCAAAGTCACGATCACGATCACCGCCAGCATGCCAGTTGGTATTGCCATCGTCCATACCGCGACTGCCATTACCATCACCGTGCAGTCTAGTATCGCGTCCAAACATTCTCGAGTTTTCGTTATCGTACAAACCCTGATCAAGCCTATCCTTGTAAAACGCCTGATTGACGCTGCCGCCACCACCGACGCCTTGTGCGTCGATAAGCGATGGATTACCGCCATAGACACTGCTGTCGCCGGCCTCAAACTGCATACGTCGAATGGCGCCTTTCAAGCCTTCGTTTTCAGCAAGCACTTCAGAAACTCGATCTTGTAGCAATCTCATTTTTCTTGAAAACACTCTAAAATCAGATTCGTGCCGCTCATTCGTATTGCGTTCGTGTTCCAGTCGACTTGACAGATCCTCAACATCAAGATGCATCTGCATCATGGACTCATGATGTTCGCGGGCCTGCGATTGCAGTTCCACCGTGAGCGATTGAAGATGCTGGGACTCGGACTGCGAGGCGTGCAGATCCTTTTCTAGACGATTGATTGTAGCATGAGCATCTGCCAGCTTGATATTCAGCCATTGGCAAAGAAAATAGAGAGTTAGCAAAGCATCTATGAATCATGCTTTGAAACAGCATGGTGGAACAAAAAACATGGATATTTTGTCATTCTACCTGTGCTTCAAGGTGCATAATGATCGAGTGTGATTCGACACTCATTTTATGTAGACGCTCTTCATACATGTCTTGCATGCGCATCATTTCTGCTGGCGATGGACCTCGGATATGCTCCAAGGATGGTGTTGTTTGCGTTGTTGTTGATGCCGAAAGAGTAAGTGCGTCCATTGCAGACTCGAGCGTGCGCAGGTGCATTTTCGTTTGCGTTTGTATTTGCGAGTCAGATGGATAAGCGGAATATGACGGCTTGCGTCGTTGTTCCGTCTGCCGGTCATGCTGCTGATCATGCATGTAGTGTTGTGTATGTTGCTGTCGTGTCGGCGATGGAGTACGAGGCTGCGAGGTAAGAGCAGTGGGGATTGAAGACGAAGCTTGCAAGTTCAGTTGCGGAGGCGGTGTACGAGAAACGCGAGATCTGTGGCCACTGTATGAGATTGCATCTCTATGTTCAAACTGGGATTGGGATGCACTAGATACTGATCCAAGGTTGTTGCTTGGCATCTCGATTGTTCGTGTTGGCGAAACAGTTGTCGCGAGCGACTGAGTCGGATGTGCAGACATTGATGCCACACTCAAGGATTCAGGCACAAGCGTCACAGCGCTAGACGCAGTCGCTTTAGGCGGAGCTACGGTTGGTGAGCTATGCTCTGTTGGTAAAACAGATTCTGTTTGATGATAACCAAGATCGGGATCGTCTTGGCTGCCCGACAGCAGCTGCTTTGTAATCGGTTGACACTGGACTTGTGCTGGTTTGAGGACAGGAGAACGTTGAACACGAGGACCGCGTCGCTCAGAAAGAGTATGCATTTCAGAAGCAGGCAAGCTATCGGCAAAGCGCAAGGTTGGGGATCGCTGTTCGGAAACTACAGCGCTTGGACTGAATGGTGCAGTTGCAGATGCAAGCGTTTCGCGATCGGCAGAGGCAGACTGTGGCACAAACGACATTGAAGATGACGAAGACGAAAGCGAGTGAGCGTGAGCATGCGACTTGCGCAAGAGCGTGGGTGATTCCGCGATATTATCACGATGGACGACAACAAAGTCGGCGGTACTTTGGGCAGATGAGGCAGACACTGGTGCAGGATGCTGTTGTTGAGTGCGTTGTGGCGGCGGTGATCTGCGCACAGGAGATCTTCGAACTGGTGAGTCCAATGAAGTAAAGGCAGTAGCAGCTTCGTCGTTGAGGAAAGGCGAGAGTCCGGCAGATCTGCAGCAAGAGATGGATGGTAAGTATGGATGAATCAACCGGAATATCATAGACCGAGATGAATGAGTGGATGAGTGAATATGACCAACCGGGCAGATGCAGGCGACTGACGATCTGGCTTTGAGCCTGTTGATATTCGCAGCAGTGCTGAGCGACGAGGGCTTGTTGGGCTACGAGTAGCCTTTGGACTGCTGGCATCAGTAGCAACAGCAGCAGCAGCAGCAGCAGCATTGGTAGTAGTGGCAGGTGAAGGAGAACGCAGTGCTCCTGAGGATGACGGCGGCTTGAGAGGCGGCTTCAACGAGTCAGTGGCGGCGCCGTTGCTGCTGCTGCTGCTGCTGCTGGTGGCCTGCGGACTGCTGGCATTGTTGCTTGTGCTGCCAAAGCGCAGGCCAAATACCCATGGTCTCTGGGAGACACTGCTGCTGCTGTTGTTGTTGTTGCTGCTGCTGCTATTTCCAGTGGCACCGGCGGGAGACACTGGTCTGTCCGAAGATGCGGCTGATGCCGACAGTGCTGCACCTGCAAGCAACGATGCAGACGCCTTCTTGCGCAACAGCTGCTGCTGGCTTGGGCTGGGTTTCCCGGCTGCAGCAGCTGCCACGGGCTCGCCTGCGGGATGAGAGACAGCATGCATGCGAGTCAGCGCATTGTTCGGGCCATCTGCATCAACGCAGAAACGCTTGACTTGCCCAGACTCGCTGTCGATTTCTTGGGCGTCAGCTGTCGAGGTTTGCCAAACATCTTTGTGTTGTGCTGTGGACTGGCAGGTCAACAATGTATATTCGGCGGATCTTGATGGATTGTGGATCTGCCCTCAGCGTTGCGCTCCTCTCTCCCAGATTCGCACACGACTGCAATGCACCACGCTGCCAGGCTATGTGCACTCAAGTGGGGTTTATTCGCTCGCAACCACTCTGCCCACAGCAATCACCCTGAATACAACCAAAGGCATTGCAAGTATGACATGCTGCGCATTGTCGCTTGCCCAGATATGTATATCCCGAGCAAGCACGGGATAGCTCAACACAACTGTTGCACATTTGCACATATTGGATTTGAATTCTGATTTGCCAAAGCGATCTTTGCACGATGCCAATCAGCGCCTATTACCACGATCCAGCATTTGATCTGTGTGATGGTCATGCATCGCTCTTCCTGTTTGGCTTGGCGTTAGCCGTCACCATTGGCAGCTATATTGTCGTTGAGGTACGTACGAGTCGCGCTTTGATACCAAATGCTATTGCTTTTTGGCTATTCTATCTCGCACTATATCTGCGTTGTGTTGTGCTGCGATGTGGTTTGATATCGGTCGTCAACAACGCGCTCTGGCTATCTCATCTGACCTTCTTTCATACCATGACTGATCATATGATTATACCGCTTTGGTCAATATACCTGCCTGGCTCTGTGGACCGTACCAAATGATTGTGGTTATACACACATCTTATCCACCATCACTGTCAACGCAACCCTTACTAAACCCAACAAGACATGCCAATCCATGGCAGAAGAGGGCCACATCAGCGACACAATGCGACCCTATGTCGACTTTTTTATCGTGGATCGCCCACCCCACCCAACTAAACGCCAAACGTATTTCGAAGCCATTTCAGATTTCTTCACAACAACAGCCACTGCTCAAGCCAACGGCACTCGTTACGATAGGAGTAATACTACCGGGAAACAGACAAACACAGTATCCTCCTCATCAAATGACGCGAGCATTTGGAACTCTTTTACATCACTTAGCAAGAGCGAGCAGGAAACAGCCCATAATGCAGCAATGCAAAAAGAGCGTTTGATGAATGGAACACGAACCAAGTCTTCCTTTACAGCATCTGAGCCTCGATCACTCTGGGATCAGATCACTGGATCCTCAAAACAAGTTCCAAGTGCCAGCTCAAACACTCAACGCAAAACACGCAGCGGGAGTATCCTTGACGGCATAGGCATCCCAGGAATCTCATCTTTCCCAACAGCCCTTTCGACATCCAATGGCAATCCAGAAAAGAATTCGACGCGCCAGCATTGTTCTTCATCCATCGAACGCGTTGCTCAAACTCTTGGCACTGCGTTTGAAACTGCCTCGAATGTTGCCACATCAACAATAGAATCGTTATCGCCATTTACCGACGAAGTCAAATCAAGCATCCATGACATTGGTCAATTCGTCAATCATGTTGCACAAAAGAGTTCAGGTGGTGCAACTCTATCATCGACTGATCCACCTGCCACGACTCCATCAGACAACACGCAACATATTGCAAACACATCGATGAAACGACACCGTCCAAACCAACAACAACAACACCAACACCAAGCAACATCTGAAACAGCCATTGAACCATCAACAACCAACCATCGTCCTCAACATCGTCGACCGAGCATCTTCAAAAGAAAGCATCAACCAATACAAGTAACCCAAGATACACTACTAGAAAATCTACCAAGCGTGATTTCTACACCACTGAAAACAGTCGAATCAGTCTGGGATTTCTCAGTCAATGCAACAGCTGGTGCGATTTCGTTGTCGCTATTGCCGGCTAAAATGTCAATGAGAATGATACAAGGCACTTTGTTTCCCCGTCGTCCTGTGCCATCGATCAAGGCTGCAGAGAGCGATCGACAGTATTGGCGTGCTAGAGAGCGCACCTCGTTTTTATCATAGATCTGGTAGCTTCCTCTAAAAATATACTACTCTGCAGCTGATGATTATTGTTGCTTCAACTGCATCACCGCCAGTTCCTCGCTTGCCTTCTTCTTTCTTTTTGCACCCCAAAAATGAATAGTCTCACTCAATAATGATGATGATGATGCTGTTGGTTTTTCTCTTGAAAGGAAAGATCTATGATATTTGCATTCCGGATCTTGCTTCATTGTGTTCCCGCCCCCCGTCGTTTTTTCCTTTCCATTTGTATTCGATTCTGCGTTGGTTGTGTGGGATGCTGCTTGGTGGTAGATGGCAGATTCTTCAAGGTTGCACGTATGCGTGCGTGCGTGCGTGTGCGTGTGTGTTTGTGTGTTTGTTTGTATGCGTATGTATGTGCCGGTGTGTGTGTGTGTGTGTGTGTGTGTGTGTAAGTTGTGGATCACCAATCAAATCCGTTCAAATGTCTTTCCTTAAGACCATCCATCGACAAGAAAGAGTCGAGCCAACTATCTCGAGCTTGTGTCACTTTCAACCAACAACAATCTGGCCCACGGCGCCAGGTCCACTCTCCAGCATTATTGCATCATTACCATCGCCGACACTGACACTGTCTCCTCCAGTGGTTGCTGGAACCCTTGCTGTCTCTGATCCGTTTTCGCTATTGCCAACAGCGCCGTTGGAAGCCGGCACGCCAATCGAACTTGCATTGGGTGATTCTACACAGGCAGTCGTTGATGATGCGCTGCTAGCAGCAGTATTGCGATTCCTTTCTCGGTCGAGCAAAACTCGAAGGCTGGTAATTACTTTGCAGTCAATCATGTCGACTGTGGATAGAATATGTCCTTGCGTTTGGTCGAGCTGGGTTTCAAATGCCTTGGATCGTTCAGACAATGACTCGACGAGCTTGTCGTCAGATTGCAGATAGCCAGCGAGTCGCTTGCATCGTTCCTGTGTTGCTGCAAGCTCTGTGCGGAAGTTTTCGATCCAGTGTGAGTATTTGGCAATCTTGCGTCGCTGGTCTTCGATTTGCTTGATTTCGCGTTGGATGCGCTGCTCGCCTGTGATGGGAGAAGAAAGGCTCTGTGCAGATTGATTCGAGCAGTAGTGACCATGGTACGAGGGATTGTATGCAGCCAGACCAACACACAAGTCGGAGTCTGTCAGTGCCATGATGACATTGCCAGGGTGGATTGTGGATTGACATGAAACAGGGCAGACAGGATTATTCCAGACAACTGATCAAGGGTGAGACAGCGACACACCTTTGACGGCTGTTCCTGCGAAGAAGAAGAAGGAACCGAGTGAGAGCTGGACGATGCGGCAGCAGCAGCAGCAGCGGCGGCGGCAGCCGCAGAAGCAGAAGCAGCAGCAATTGCACTGTACGGTCGCTTTGCGCCTCGCCTTGCGGTCGCCGTTGTGGTATCAAGCTGCGCGTTCTTCTTGAGCATCTTGATCCAAAGCAAAAAGCCAAAAACACATTAATACAACAGTTAGAACTATGAGATCAAACTGCGTTGTGTTGATGGACTCGGCAGTTGAGACAGTAACACGATCAATATCAAGCAGGCAGGCAAGCAGGCAAGCAGGCCAGTAGGTTGCTCACCGACTTGCCCCCGCGAATCGACTCGGATGAACCCATGCGCTTGAGGCCAAAGCCAGAGCCAGAAGCAGAGCCAGAAGCCTTTGAGGCCGAGTCATCATCATCGTCAACATCGAGGCCTTCTGCGTCGTCATCGCCAACAAACTGGCGCTGGTACATGGTGGCATCTTGGTCTTTAGTGATGTCGATGACAATAGGCCTGAGGGTGCGCTGGTGCTTTGTGCGACCATGGGCGAGCGAGTTTGAGCGCACAGCAAAGCGTTGGCCACAGTTTCGCATTGGACACTGCGGAATATGGTGGCGAATGGTGACGACGCGGCGTGTCGATGGCAGCGATATGAAGCTGTTAGCTGTATCATACAGATGCAGCAAGGAAGAAGACGTCCAGAGAGCAAGACTTACAAGGAAAGGCTTCTCGAGCGTATGGGCACGCATGTGTTCTTGATTGGTTGATAGCGGTTGATGGCATTACACAAAATGAGAGTCAGAGAGTGAGGGTGAGGATGATGGGATGATGGGATGATGAGATGGGGATGGATGGGATAGCATGACGAGGATGAGGATGAGGATGAGGATGGGACTCACCAGCCATGCGCTGCTGATATTGAAACGCCTGCACATTCCAGCAGCCTTCCCAGCGACACCTAAAGATACTTTCCCTGTTTGCGACCCTAGTAAGACGACGGGGAGTCGACGACACAGACAGAGAGAGAAGTCAGCATATTACACGCCTTTGCAAAGCACAGTTCAAAGCAAGAGGGTTGCAGATAACAAGAGGGCAGAGGAGAGAATGAGAGATCGAGGGATCAACAGGGATCAACAGGGATCCGATGGACGACATACTTTGCGTTCCACGGCAAGGCAGCAAGATGGGCGTTCATGTGGATAACGAGACCCTTTTGCGAGCCGCAGTCCTCGTAGCAGCCGCTCCATTCACAGCGGAACTCGCCCGTGCCGCCTGTAGTTGGAGGAGGGGGCGCATTCGCTTTGGATGTTTGTTGGATTGCCGAAGCTGAAGCAGTGGCAGCCTCGGCAGCAGCAGCAATGGCAGCGGCAAGCGCAGGCGGCGGTCCTGCCACCGGCGTGATGCCGCGCACTGGAGCAGAAGCAGGAACAGCGACCATCTGCTGGTGCGGGTCAGACAGCGATGCGAGCACAGAACGGTCTCCTGATACTGATACTGATGCTGCTGTCGATACTGCTGCTGCTGCTGCTGCCGATGCTGCTGCTGCTGGTGGTGCGATGGCTGCAATGGGAGAAGACGACAAAGTTGTTGCTGTTGTTGCTGTTGCTGTTGCTGTTGCTGTTGTTATTGTTGGCTCAGCTGCCCGTGCGATGAGCGCAGGCTCAGTTGTATGCACTGCCGCCCCCATTGCTGCCGATGGAGCTGAAAGCGGCGTGGGTTTCCCCACATATGCCGTCGTCGATGCTCCCACTATCGGCTGCTGCTGCTGGTGCTGCTGGTGCTGCTGGTGCTGCTGGTGCTGCTGGTGTTGCTGCTGTTGTCCGTCAGCAGATTCCATCATTTGATCTGTGTGTGATCTGGATCGCAAAACTCATCCCTCCTCGCTCTCGCTCTCGCTCTGCTGCTTCTCTCCCTCTCTCTCTGTGTGTCTGTCTGTTTGAGCATCCCAGATCAAGACATTAGAGTTGGTTCGCTTGCCAAAGACAGCCGCTGTACTTTATTGAAAACAGTCAGCACTATCATGCCGTTGATGGATCAGGCGCTGATGCTGATGCTGATGCTGAAGCTGCGACTGTCCGCTCGAGCCATCCAAGCGACTGCTTGATAGTTTGGCTGCACACATTCGCATACGGCGTTAGATTCGCACGCTCGTCCAAGCCAGCAAACTCAGGGATACACTGCAACCAACACATCAGAATGCCGCATCGTCGCATTCAAACTCACATCTGTGCCGCAAGCCGCTGCACGGTCGCCATATCCTGCGAGATCTCATCAACATTGTGAATCATCTGCGATGTCTTGACTACATTCTCTTGAACTGCATCGCACAGACTGTTGACAACTTGCTCGTGCAGTTGGACGCTCTGTAGGCTGCTGAGTGATATCTGCCACCATCACAGCAATCGATTATCCCAGTCAGCATGCCTGTCCTTTGTATGAGTTCCTACTGATTTACTATGCGGAGTTGGCTGGTGAATGCCAAGCTTTTGAGCAGCCTTCTCGATACATATCTCTTGCTCACTTGCTTTAACCGGCTCTGCAGACTCTGTACAAGCACCGCCAGCTCAGTGCCAATCGACTTGGCCTGAGTCTCAAGCTCGTCCAGCATGCCTGGGTCAATAGGAATGCTAAACGCATGTTCTTTGAGCAGCGGCGTTGACAAGCCCGGTACTCCTGCTGCTGCCGTTGGCGACGATGCCATGCGACTGTTGGGAATGAGGATGATCGCTGCTTTAGCTTTTTAGTAGAGAAACCTCGTTATGTCTCCTGTTGTTCCTGGATCCCTACCATGAGATCTGTCTTGAACCACTCTTGCAGCCGCGAGTAACATGCAGGTGCATCATGCCGTGGCATGCCATGAGATCAGGTGCGATGCCATACGGCTGCGCATATTAGCCGGGTATCGGCCCGATTCGTCCAGCTTCACTATTCCAATCCCATCAGCGTTCTCCCAATTTCAAGAGTTTGCCATAGCTCTCATCTATTGCATCTCGTGTTCATCAGAACACTCGCTCTCTTACATACGCGTGCAGCAATAAACACCTTTTGCATCGCATGCGTCCAGTACATGTCCAAAGCTCCTACAACTCGTCTAAAGCCATGCGTTTGGTTCTGGTGCTTTTATCAAGGCTTACTCTACATCGCGTCTTGGCATTACACGAAGCCCTGACAGATATATCGACCCTTCCATCTTGGCCATCCCAATCAACGCCATCGTACTGTTCAGGCCAATACACCATCTCACACACGGCTGCTGGCGTCATTACTCACGCATCTATTCCAAACGTAAACTATCGCGACAACTCTCAGTGTATATGGTCCATTACATCAGATCCTGGCACTCAAATCAAAGTAAGTCGTGCCTTAAAGCTATGATTACATCTCCTTGTAAAAACAAGAGGCGGCAGATGCTATCACAAAGATGAACCAAATGCATTGAAATCCTATTGCTTGTTTTGGTGGATATGTGCTGTCATTACTAATTGACCAGTTTTCGATGCTGCTACTACTGTTATCGCAACCATCATCGCACTTTTATAGCTTGGATTCAACTATTTTGGGACAGAGTGCGGGTAAGACGCTACACACTCTCAGTTAAACATACTGCTTATCATCCATACAGCCGATCATATTACTACACAGTACGCTTACACAGCTGCGGTTTCATTCAGATGGGACTTTGTTCAAATATACGATGGCGATCTTCAATCGCCTACACTTGCCCAACTCTGCGGTAACCGTTCCACGTCGCTTGGATACACCGACTTGATCGTGTCTTCATCAAATATGATGTCGATTGTGTTTGCTTCGGATGGATCTGTCAATTCCGTCGGATTTCAAGGCATCTTCAACGTTTTCAGTAAGTAGTTTCCTCGAGTATAGCCATCGTTCCTTGTTCTCCACGTTTCTTATGTGAAATGGATTACCAGCGACATCTACCATCTCTATCTGTCTCTATCTGATGGATCTGGATTGCTAACATGGTTTTGTATTGACATCTGTTTGTGTATTTTGCAAATGTTGTCACGATCTCGTCAATATAGATCCTTGGTCCGTATGCTCGACCAACACCGATTGTGGTGGCGGAGGAAACGTTTGTGTCAGTTTTGTTTGCCAATGCGATGCGTTGCACACGGGCACGTTTTGCGAGAGACGATCAGGAGGTTCGCCAGCGTACAGCCCACGATATCGCCACTCTGTTGCATATGATTCAGACAACGATGTAAGGATCAAAAACTGGATTTCAACGTATAGACAACTGTTTGTCAATGAGACTTTGATTCGGCAGTCTATTCGACTTATATATATATATGCTTGTTTCATGATTGTTTAGATTATGTATTTGACGTATGGGTCAACGTTTGATGGTGATCTAAACGACATTTGGGTCTACAGCTTTGGTATGCGGTCGACATCTTGGTTTTGGTGGTCGATTATGCAGCCAAATTAGTGCTTGAACTAATCTTGCTTACTTGTTACTTTTATGCGACTGTGTACTGTAAATAGCATCGTCAAGTTGGAGTCAGATCATGCCAGTATCGATGCCGCGCCTTTTTCAAAATGGAATGTGAGTACTACCAAAGCGATTTAATCGCCACGTGAATGCCAAGACAATACTCCACCGCAACATAATCGTCCTATATCTGTCTCCATGATGTCTGACAACCGCTGCGCTTTAATAGACATAGTCACTATTCCTGGGTCAGCAACTCACTGCTCTATACATTTGGCGGCAAATCGAATAACCGAGCGATCAACAAAATCATGGTCTACGATCCAGCATCTAATACTCTCACTGAACTTGTGCCTATCGACGGCGTATACCCTGTCAGTGCATATGACACTACCAACATTCTCGTGCGTCCGACACATTCAAGCTTCCAGCTGTTTGTTTATGGTGGTTTGATTGATCAGTATACATGGACATCGCAGCTATGGATGTTCAACAGTGGTATGAACCACCTTTTATCACATGTCTCATTGAACATGTCGTTGGCACGCAGATACACACACACACACACACACTGATACACGCACTCTCTGCTGATTCAATCAACATTGCAATCGATATCTATCTATAAACACAAACATAATTTAGTCACCACCACATGGACCAGTCTGACATACGGCCCAGTTGGCATCCAGCGAGGCGTCGGCGTCTATCAATCCTCGATCAACGCGATACAAATCTACGGCGGTTACCCACTCTCATTCCCAACAAACATCATCTCGGGTGGCTTCGAATTTGTGTATGAGTATTCTCTCTATACTCATACATGGACGCAATGGGCACAACGCAGCTTATCGCACAATCGTGTGCTCCAACAAGCAGAGGCGTTTACATCAGATTATGCAATCACCTATGGTGGAATGGAAATGGGTTGGGATGCAACTCGTATTGGCGATGATTGCTACTCTGGCGAGCTTCAAATCCTAGATATGGGTAAGTCCACAATCATATTTCTATTACAGGTTGGAATATCTATATCTTTCTTCCCACCTCTCCCCCCCCTTTTATCGCTCCTGCTCATTTCTGCAATCTGCAATGAGATCAAACTTATCATTGTTGTACTGATCGTTGGTGCACGTGCAACACACAATTGCTGATCTATATATACATACATATATGTACTGACTGTGTATATCATAGCATGTGGGTCCTGGTCGTTTTATTCGCATCCAGCAGTAAGACAGTATAGACGAATGGGATTCGGCATGATCGTCCGAGGCACAAGCATAGTTCTTGTCGGTGGCTCAACAGGTATCCTGCAAAATGATGTCATCACAATCGATCTAAACTCTGTGCCGCCAACAGACTCGTCACAAGTGGGTAGTCAGTGCGGCTTGGTTGCTGGATCTGTCAAGCTTCCAACCTCTTGCCAGTCACTTGTTAATCGAGATCTTTGTCGAGGTAAGCAAAATACTGCATTGAATTCTATTCTGTTGCTCGGTACAGCAGTGTGATAATACTTGCGTATATATGTGTGTATATATGTGTGTGCGATAGCGCAAACATTTTGCTCGTCAACAACCCTGTGCTCTCAGTGCACGCAGATGCCTTTCTGCAACTGGTGTAGTGGTGCCTGTGGATACGACAACTCGACTGCTCCGCTCTCTGGCTTGCAGGTCGGGATGAATCCAAGCCCGCTGCAGCAGGGTGCGACATGGTATGGAATGTGTCCGGCTGGATCCAACCCTACAAAATCGCATGCATCCTGCGCGACGTGTAAGTGTTGATGGCATGCTGCTGTATCTTTGGTTATCTTGAATCGCTAAACCTTGAAATTGTTGGTTGATGAGAGCAGTGCAGCAGATCTATGCTGGAACGCTTGTCAATGGAAATGTGTCGTATGGAGGCTTCGCTGATTTCACATATCTGATCAATGATCAGGTTTATGGTGGGATTGTAATGCACAACCTATTACAACATAGATCCCAGAATGCTCAACTTAACTGACCAAACCATCGCTGGGTTACTTTGGACTGTTCACAGATATCGTGTTCACGATCACTTCACTGTCGCCACAATATGCCCAGCTGCGCATCACGCTCCTTTCATTCCGTCCCTATACACCCACATCCATTTCTGGCGCTCTTACGGACCTTGCTAGTGATGTATACCGGCCATTGGGTCTTGCCACGCTTCGAGTGTCTTGGGGCAACGACCAGGGTGTCTATGTCGCGAACCCTTCAACCCTGGTCCCAGCAGATTCTTACCCAAACCAAAATGCTCAGTTCCAGATCACAGCAGGACTGTTCCAGCCGCCGCAGAACCCAACCGTCACAGGGTTTCAAATGTCCGACATAGTCTATCTCTGCATCGTCTTTGCCATCTCAATCCTCATCAGCCTTACAATCGTATACACATTCAAACACATTCGTGATCGCATGATCAGACGACGTCTCGAGGCCATGGAAGCAGTCGTCAGAGCACAAATGCCCGAGTCTCCTCCACCAATCTATGGAGTCACGCTGGATCTATTCCCAAAGTCTCGTTTCCATCGCAGTGGTGTTCTGACCAGTCTAGGCGGACTCCCAACAAGTGTTGCCGCGAGCCAGCAAATGTTTGCACCAAGCGCACCTCCAATGCCAGCTACGATCGATCCACCCACTTCGATCGACAGTCCGTGGAAGCAAGATCGTGACGAAAGTCTTTCCAGACAGCATTCAACTTTGCCCCAAGGACGTGAGTCAACATCGGTACAAAATCAGCCATCTCACCAACGAAACCCTCCGATCTACACTTCGCACGAATCAGCCATCTCAATATCAGTGGATTCATATAGTAGTTCGGATGCCATCATGCGCCACAAATCTACAAACGACAATAGCAAATCGACAGCATCTACTAAACCAACATCACAGCAGCAGCAGCAGCAGCAGCAGCAGCATGTGATGAAATCGAGTGTAACCTCCAATACAGCGCGTTTATCAAAAGTCAAAATCGGTGGCGGCGATGATGATTCTGATCTCAATAAGCAGAACAAGATTATCAAGTCATCCGAAATCGCACCAAACAAATGGGTATGGATTTGAGTGACAGCCCTAAAAACCCTTAAAACAACATGACTCGAAACATATGTGCATGTGATCTATTGGATGCACTTGTTCTTTCTCCTCTCTCTCTATATATATATGCATGTTTTTGCTATTGTTGTTGTTGTTGTCTGTTGTCTGTTGTTGTCTGTTGTTGATCTCACTCTAGTACCCTCCTTCCTGGTACCTTTATTTCAACAGTTGCTAACTCCCATCATTTCTATTATTCCCGCAAATGCTCTGTAATTGTCTCTTGGTGCCAGCCGGTTGCGGTTGAAATGATACAACCCAAGCCACCACACATCACACAAGCCATGTGTGCAACCACACTGATCATTGTGTATCCAGGCATGGAGAGATATCTAGCCCGTGGCGATCTCCCAGTGCATGTCTTTGGCACACGCTTCACTGTTGTTGGTAAACCAAAACACCAAGAGACTTCTGCATCTAGACACAAGGATGCCTTTGAACAAATGATAGTCGATGATCGACGTGTTAGTGGTGTGGGTAAACGCGGACTTCGTTGGGATCAGTTGGGGCTGGGTGGTAGCTTTGGCGGTAATCCTCAAACAGAGAATTAAGAAGAAAAGGTTTTTTTGAGAACACACAAAGAGGAATGGTGGATATAGGATGCGGGAAGTCGAGAAACCAGGGTCATGTAGATATGAATGATCTATTGAGTACTACAATGTATCAGTTCTCCATTTAGTCCTTGCTACTTTTGCAGGCAGGATTTTGTGGGGAAAGGTCTTGTTCCGTATTCAACAGATGAAACGTGATAATGTTTTTGTTGTTATTTCGGAGAGGTTTATTAGTGTTTCGAAGAGGAAGAAGAAGAAGAAGATCAAGCAGAACAAGGGCGCACTCGTAGGATCTGCAAGTTCTCTGTCCCTGATAATAGATTGATAGTTTTCTCTCTCCTCAACTCTTTTAGAAGAGGCGGGGGGGGGGGGGTTCAAGACGAATTTGTGTGTTGTGTGTACGAGAGAGAAGAAACTGTCCAGATATCAGCCGATCAGGGGAGTAAGAGAGTGGAGACACAGATGGGAGGACACGAGAGTACGCCGAGTTGATCTTGGCAAACAAGAAAAAGACACCCCAAAAGATAGAAATAGAAAAAAAGAAGGAGGAATAGAATGAACAGGAAAACATTTAGGAGCGAAGGAAAGAAAGAGAAAGAGAGTATTTTGTCTCGGGTGCAGATGATCGCTTGAAGAGACCCAATGAGAGCGAGAAAGAGTATGTGTGTATAGAAGAATAGAGAAGGAAGATGTAACCGCGATCAGTTGACGGACAGAACTGGACTGCTTGGAACAATCAATGTGAGGGTTGTTTATCAGGGATGCGAGCAAACAAGCGACAGAGAAACACTGGTCAGCCTGCTAGATCACGGGTTTGTGTTGGCTGAGGCGCTAAAGAAAATCACAAACAAGTTGATCTCTCAGTTCCCCCACAATGATAACCCTCTGGTATTCTCACTTACAACATTCTTGGGATTACTGTTTGGGCAATGCGGAGGGAGTCGAGTTTGTGATGCTTGGATTGATAATGTCATTCACGTCTCTTCTAAACTCGCGAAAGCACACTCTCATATGTCGGCACCATATACTTGATATTGATAAACGCGTCCTCACCACCAGTGAGCTCAAACTTCTCCAGGGTTTCCTGTATCAAATCTCCAATATTCTCGCGCTTCTGTTGCGAGTAATAAATTCCGTCACCCAAGTTGACTACAGCATCACAGAACAGTATAAATAGTATGGTTAGTATGAAAGTGTAGTGATCTCTCGATCCAACGCCATCGGTCTTGAATAAGGCTGGACAAACGAGAACTGGAACAAATGGATAGTCGAGTCTTACCATTCTTGTTCTTGAAGAGATTGAAGATTGGCAGAATCTGGCGGTAGTATGGCACGAGAGCCTCGCCAACCATATCTGCCGACTCGACAAGATGTTGCAGAACCTTGAGCGTTGTCGTGATCACCTGGATGTTTCGAGTGTTGAGTGCCTCTATATCACACAGTGCCCATCAGTACATATACCGGATTACAAAGAGACAAGAATGGCATGATCTATCTGATAGCAATCAGAGAGAGAGACTTACTTTTGATTGGGATGATCAGCTGGGGAACTACTGGAAGGATCTTGTTGCCACCTTTATCCAACAGATCGTGGATTCCTTGCCGTGCTAGGAAGGCAACAGGCTCTTCTGTCTCGCACAAGCCTGAAAAAAACAGCGGCAGATAGTGGTGGTAGTCGAGCTTCTCAATGTCAACCTGTAAGACAAGTTTTTGATACAAGAGATATTCGAAGCAGAAATCAAAAAACAGATCAAGTGGCATTTGCAAGTAGATAGAGTAAACAAGTGGGTAAAGAACAGTATTTGTGAGCCATTGTTATATGCCAGTCAGCATAGATCGCCACGAATCAGTTGTTTCAACGGAATTGCTGCTGTTGGCTGCTGCATCCATACCTTCCAGTTGATCTTGTTTCCTTTTGCGTCGTGATTGACCGAGATGGGAAAGTCGCCACGGTCATAGAGCTTTCTGAAGCCTGTATTATAACACACAAACATACGCAGACCACGTTTCTATTAGCTGACCGATTGCATGAATATAAGAAGCAAAGGCATCCGAATGATTGAATATCGACCCACTTGTTTTCTCCTTGGATCGCTCGCCAAAGAGATCCTCTGGATGGCAGTAAGAGACAAGGATTGGTGTCAGGAACAGAATAGGTAGATTGTCAGCAAACGAACGGAATTATATGTATGTAAACATCGGACGCTCATATCAGGAAACCCAGTGTCATAATCCAATAAATACTACTGGCTAAGCTGCGATGTTTCGCTGTTGTACAAACAAACATTGGCATACTACACGGTATGACACTGTGATGTACCACGCACAGCCACAGCCGTGGATCGCTGCAGCTGCGACAGTAACAGCAGCAATAGTGTAGAGTGTAGAGCGATTTGACTCGCTCGCTTTGTTGCTAGCATCCAATAACCCTTCCCAGGGATTGCGACAATAAACATGCAGCCACGCGACACCCTAGCAGTCGTAATAAGCTCGCCCATCGCAACGCATCAGCGCAAGATACAGATGCAACTCACTCGGTCTTGCCGTGTTCTTTCGTGGCGAAAACGCGCCGGCTTTTGGGGGACTCGATCCAGGTGGAGCGAAGTAGCCGCCTGCGCCAGCAATCTGACGGTGATGCGATGCTGCTGCTGCTGCTGCTGCTGCCGTTGCGGTCGAAACTTTGTCCTGGTGCTGCAGCATATTAGAGGGTGCGACGGATATTTGCGATGGTTCCGGGCTGGTGTTTTGTGGATGGCTCGGTTAGCAGATGACGCGTTGAGAGTCTCGAGGGTGTCAAAGAGAGCGAAGGAAAGGAGCGAGTGAGTGTGAGAATGTGAAAGTGAGTGTGATGCTGGTGGAATGAGGAAGAAGAAGAGGAAGAGAAGGAGGAAGAAGAGGATCAGGAGGATCAGGAGGAGGAGAGAATTGCTTGCTGTTTGTTGCAGATTTTGTCCTTGAGGAAAACAGAATGCAAGGCAAATGACTACAGGAATTAGTTTGTCGTTTGGATGGCTGTGTCTCAGAAGAGATGGAGGGTAACTGCAGATGGCGTGACTAAGATATAGATATAGATATAGATGCGGATGCGGAGACGGAGTTTGACAGCGGGACTGGGTTCTTGAAGTCGCTCGTTTGACTATTCGGTGGAATGCAACGAAATCGCAGTTTCCCTTCAAAAACCCCAAAGCAAAAGAGGTGAGCGACTCCCGCACGCTGCTGCTCCACTGCAGCGCAGCACACTCGCAGCCTGCGTCTTGAAGCGCAGCAGCCAGAAGCAGCAGCCAACGAACAGACAATCCAACGGACAGACTGCAGTCACAGAGCGAGAGCGAGACTGAGCGACTGAGACTGCTGGCGATGGAAAGGAGCGTCGTGCGTTGGTCTTGGTGCTGCTGCTGCTCCTGCTCTCGCATGGCCCGGATGCCACAGCCACAGCCAGAGTCTCAGTCTCAGTCTCAGCCACAGCCACTCGCCTGTTCCATGGCGTCTGTTTCAGTCTCTGCCTGTCTATCCTGCTGTCTGTCTCTCTTGTTCGTGTGGCTGCGGTGTCTTTGTCTCGTTCGCACCCTGGCTGCTGTCACCAACAACAACAACAACAACAACAATCGCTCTCTCGTCGCTCTCTCTCTCTCTCTCTCATCGCTCTCACTCTCACTGTCAACTAATCGGTCGCTGTCTCTCTTAGTCCCGCTCCCTTTGCACCCGTCTCGCTTACTTGCTACTCAATAGCAACGAAGGCTTCAGCACTCTCAAAACTCGCTCGATCCCCGTATCTGCGGATATCAGTTTGCTGTCTGCACTCTCTGTCCAGCAAAGCTCATCGCATCGCTTCTCAATCAACTCAATACAGCAACAGCAAGCGTAACAGCAAGCGTAACAGCAACAGCAACAGTAACAGCAACTATGAGCTCAAGATCAAATTCAAGCGCACCTGCCGCTGCTGCAAGCGCTGCTGGTACCAGCACTGGCTCCGCTCCAGCTGGCGCAGCTTCCGGCCCACTCTCCAGTCTAAAACCCATCCAAGTCAAGCTGGTTCTTCTCGGCGAGGCCGCTGTTGGCAAATCATCGCTTGTGCTGCGCTTTGTCAATAACGAGTTCCAAGAAAACAAAGAACCGACTATCGGCGCCGCCTTTCTCACTCAAAAGTGCAAGCTGGACGACAAGATCATCAAGTTTGAGATCTGGGATACTGCTGGCCAAGAACGCTTCCATTCTCTGGCTCCCATGTACTATCGCAATGCTCAAGCAGCTGTTGTCGCATATGACATCACAAAGCCTGTAAGCTTGCATTGCTACGCAGCTGGATTCTCTCACATGCATTACCAGACCATTGTGTGACTGACTGTGCGTGGTTTAATACGGCGTTTACGAAACTCGTCGACGCTGCACTCGTCTCGAACATGCTCGTTTGTCGCCCAGGCATCTCTGGAAAAAGCAAAGGCGTGGATCAAAGAGCTGCAGCGACAGGCGAATCCCAACATCGTTATTGCCCTTGTCGGCAACAAACTCGATCTTGCCTCCACTTCGCGTGCAGTCTCCACAGAAGAAGCCCAGGCATATGCGAACGAGGCAAGCGAAACTGGTCTGTTGTTTATGGAGGCGTCTGCCAAGACAGGAGAGAGCGTAATGGAGATCTTTACAGAAATAGGCAAGTCTAAAATGCGTTCTACATCCATAGCTATACTCTCTTTTCGTTTCTGTTGCTTTGCTTACTGATCGCGATGACTATTCAACTATAGCCAAGAAGATCCCGCTCGAGTCTCTTGCTGCTCAGCGTTCGCGGACTGGCCTCACAAGCGGCAGTGCTGGCGGAAACGCTGGAAACAGTGGTCGTGTCGATCTCAACCCTAACCAGCCATCCGACCAAGGTCCGGCTGGATGTGCATGCTAATTCTTTTAATTCTTACTTTTTGCCTCTCGCCTCTCCATCATCTCGTCTCCCCAGTCTCTTCTTATGACGATTTCGTATGCTTTCCAGCAATAAATCTTCAACTGTGCCAGCGCGCTATCATTGAGAATGATGATGTCCAATCAAACTCGTACATGCCTAAAACGGCGGTCAATAATGCAACTTTGATCATTGGGTAATTACACCAAAACGACAGCCAATCTGGCTGCGCCAACATCGAAACAGCCGCGACTTTCGTTTCCAAGGCAGCTCATCCGCATCTTGGTTCCTATCGATCACCACCCACGGGTAACATCTATGTCCTGCATTGCTCTTACCCAACACCAACCAATACAGTGTTGCCGATATTTGGTTCTAGAACGCTAATACGCTTCATATTGAAAAGGAATCCAGCGCAAGTATCTCTGACCAAGATCCTCATCATCCACAAAGCCACCAGCAGCACGAAAACCGACCAAGCCATCTGCATCACGGCAGCCAGGAGCAGCAGCCTCAGCAGCCTCAGCACCCTCCCGATTCAAGTCATCAGCTCAACACGCAAGTCAGTACCTTTAGCGGCACGCAAACACTTGCGCCAATCAACGCATCCAACTCACCCACAACAACAAAGTCGCCAACTTCATCCCAAAATCTCAATCCGTGGCCAAGAACTCCGCG
This sequence comes from Homolaphlyctis polyrhiza JEL 142, assembly GCA_000235945.1. Lineage (NCBI taxonomy): Eukaryota > Fungi > Chytridiomycota > Chytridiomycetes > Rhizophydiales > Homolaphlyctis > Homolaphlyctis polyrhiza. Next base: position 124,449 of record JH392937.1, read on the forward strand.
AACCCTCGCAAACCCGTTCTCGCTCTTCCACTCATCATCGCCCTCATCGCCAACGTCGCACGCACGAAGCTCAGCAGCCTCCCCATCACTATCGCCAGCATCTTCCACCGCGCTTGCTGGTTCATACAAAATCGGATTCGAACCATTGCCAGCAATCTCGCGTTCGCCGTCATTGTTGCTGCCAACCGCGACGACTTCTCCTTTGCTTTCCCATTCGCGTTCGTCAACAAACACTGCGAGCATTCCCAACACGACTTTATTGGCACCGTCACCCACAGAAAGCATTGAAGTTCCAGCTGAAACCATGTCGGTCGTACCCCCGCCTTCACTCGCCAGAGCCGACTCGCTCAACGTTCCCGGCAAGCAGACCAGACCATCTGGCATGCCCCTGAAAGAGGAAACTAAGAAGGCAGGAGCTTCTGAGGAGCAAGCTATTGGCATTGCATCGTCGGTCGATTTCACCGATACGGCAGAAGATGCTCCGACAAAAGATGGGCTGCCGCGATTGCCTACAAAGGGACCTGTGGGAACTGATCAGGATATGTGGGATCCGGCAAAGCATGCTGAGGCTGAGGCTCAGGCCAAAGCAAGCGCAAAGGATCAGGAATCTGCTGCTAATGCTGGCGGCGCGAACACTGCAGCACATCCAAACAATGCAAACGGCAATGCAAACGGCAATGCAAGCGGCTCGGCTGCAGACGCGTCTGGAACGTCCGTTGTCGCAGCTGCATCTGGCGTTAGCACCAACGCCTCTGCATCTACTGCCACGAAGACCACTGCAGCAGCACCAAGCAGTGCGACAGTTACAACGACAGTCATGGCCGCAACAGCGGTAACGGCAACGACAACGACAACGGCAGCGGCGGCAACTGGAACATCATCGACAAAACAACAACCACCGGCAGCTGGTTCGCGCACAAATAGCGTCGATCAACCAGGACCTCAATCTGCTGCAAAAGTTGGCAGCAAGCATCAAACTGCCACGTCTGCAAACCCTGCCGCTGCAGCTGCGCGATTGCCAGACGAACCCGTTGCTGACACACCAAAGAACCGTGGAGCAGTTGCATCCCTTACAGATTCGCAAAGCCGACCTGCAACTCGATCTGACCAACCAGAACCAAAGCGATCCAACACTGCCAGTCAGCAATCACAGTCGCACCCACCACAATCGCAGCTGCAGCACCAGGGATCAACAGCCACACCCGACGTTCAGCGATCCTCCACAAAAACACGCTCGCCAGTCCCATCGGCACGCAAGAAAACCGGACCTAAACTCATCCACGTGCGCGTCGCTGATTCTGATGAGTCCAAGGTCGAAATCATTGAAATCAATGGCAGAACAACTGCAGAGGAGCTCAAGGGTGCTCTACTTGCAGCAGCCGATATGCCGGAAGATACTATTGCCGGAGCAACTGTTTGGATCACTACTGTTGAGGGACGTCATCTGCCTGCAGAGCCAGAAGCTCTCCAAGAAAACTCTGCCGAGAATCCATATATTGTACAGATTGGAAAATCTGGTACGAGTCTTATGAAATCCTGCCTCTCTCTCTCTCTCTCTGTCTCTCTTGTTTGATCGTAGTCGCTCACTGTTGCAATAACCATATTACTTACTTGCTACAACTGTTGTGCAACACTGGGCTTTGGGAAATGTGTATGCTTGACTGCAACTACAATAGCCCATCGAGATATTCCAACTGATATGGCCGAGTTTACTCAGCAACTTCAGCCCATAAACGAACTCGCCTTCAAAGTGGATGAAATCGAACGTATCAAGAAGGGACTGTTTGAGATCCGCAGGAGACTTGAGAGGATGGTGAGTGACCACACTACCAGAACAGAGCGATACATCGTCTGTTAGACATCCCAGTCTATATCAGATTCCCAATCACTAGTACATTGAATAAGAGAGAGAGAGAGAGAGAGGAAAATGGAGGATAAAAGACATGCGCATTTGACACTGACAATATGTTTTTTGGTTTAACATGGCCATTAACAACTGCGGCGCCGTCTCAAAAACAGGACATTGACAAGCTTACATTCGGCAACTCATTCTGCGTGCGACCAATGTCATCGCGCAAGATCTCGTCACGACTTGTCGAATCGACCAAATATGAATTCAGCAGTGACGTCAAGGAATGGCTCAAATCACCCACATTCGACAACTGGCAGTGGGACGATAACGAGCTTGTTGCTCTTTTAGAATCCATGTTTGTCGAGCTGGGTTTGATCGAGACGTTTTCAATCAAATTGCCAACTCTGAGACAGTTTCTACTTGCGATTCGTGAAAACTATAATCCGAATGTAAGTCGATATTGCTACTATATGTATACATGCGTTTAGTTTTGACTTGAGATTGACAAGATTGGAATGCGATTGTATTCATGTTGTGCGTGTTCCGTGGCATCGATGGACCTTTAGACATTCCATAATTTTAAGCATGCATTCTGTGTGACCCAGATGGTAAGACTCTCTGGATATATGAAATACCTTTGATGAAAGAGCTATTTCTGATCAAGCTGGAGACTAACATGTCTTGAATGTGAATGGTTGGATATAGATGTATGGCATCATTCACGTGACAGGACTTGTCGAGAAGCTCAAACCTATTGAGCGACTTATTCTGATTGTCGCTTGCATTGGTCATGGTAAACACCTAAGCAGCATTATTGTTGTCTTTATGAACTGCAGATTCTTGGTACAGTTTTTGTTTGTTGGTTGAGTTTTTATGCTGACATACTTCATCTTTTCTCCGATGGGAGATTAGATCTCGACCATCCTGGATATAACAATGCGTACCAGATCAATGGTAAGCAAAGGCTGCATAGATTGATTGAATGTCCTGGTTTGTCTGCACTCTGTGACTGACATTACTGTTATCCTGATGCATCTATATGCCATATATACATACATTACAACAAATGCACAACACAATCACATCCACCAAATCAGCCAAGACTGAGCTTGCGACTGTTTATAACGATACGGCGCCACTAGAAATGCATCATTGCGGTAAGTAACAAACACAAAACACACAATAGAAAAATAGTATGAACGGTACATCTCATTCAAGAACATGGTATTCTGACACTGATCTATGAAATGGTACTGTGTCGGTGTAGCATTCTTGTTTACTATCCTCAAGCGACACAGCTGCAACATTTTTGAAGCTCTGTCAGAGCCAGACTTTCGCGAAGTACGAAAGGGAATCATTCGATGCATTCTCTCAACTGATATGGCTCGTCACGGCGAAATCTTGGGACAGTTTAAGAAAGTTTCTGAATGCTTTAGCTATGATGATGCTGAGCATCGTGCACTTGTGAGTATCTTTTTCATGCGACTCTCCCTCTCTCTCTCCCTCTCTCTATTTTGTAAACAACATGCATCGCCTTTACTGTTGTGGTTTGGCTGATTAGTTGTTTTTGTTTGTTTGCTGATATAGCTCATATCGCTTGTAATCAAGTGCTCGGATATCTCAAACGAAGGTTTGGTTGAATTCTTAGAGACTGATATGATTTGTGTGCCCTACAATCATGTGACTGTTGACACTGTAATCTGGTTGCCCTTGCATGTATTGCAGTGCGTCCGGCTGATGTTGCTGGTAAGACGATGTAACCAAGACTTTGTTATAGACTATATCATAGAGAGCGATCATATTAACGGTCTTGATTGATGATCGTTAATTCATTTCCGCAGAGCCATGGGTGAATGGTTTGCTCGAAGAATTCTTCTCGCAGTCTGATCGCGAAAAGGCAGAGGGATTGCCAACTCTGCCTTTTATGGATCGCGAAAAGGTGACCAAGCCAAGTGCGCAGATTGGGTAAGAGAGATTCCAAAACCCCCCCGTCTTGTTTCGCTCTTGCCACTGCGATGATCTCAACTCAGACACAAGTGGCGACTGCACACAAAACAAACAAAAACAGGTGTTGCATCTTTCTTTCAGTAAAACGGTGACTAACAGTTCAATGTTGTAAACTTGTTCACAGATTCATCAGCTTCGCCATGATTCCGCTTTACGAACTTGTAAGCAAAGTTCTGCCCAACATGGAAGAACACATCATCGAGCCTATTCGATTGTCACTTGCATACTACAAAAACATGCAGGAGCAAGAGAAGCACTCGGCGGAAGCCAACAAGTAGAATTTACTATTTCTTAGAAGAAAAAGAGGACAAGGAGGAGCAAGAGGAAGGAGCGGAATGGACAAATGGAAAGAACTAAACAAATTAACTAATTAGCTTGAAAGATCAATCAACTCATACTATTAAACGTTTCTCGCTGATCGTCAGTCACAAACACAATATACTCTTTGAAAAGCTTTTTGTTATTGGGTTTTCTCGACTCTCGCAACACGCTCTCGCTCTTGTCTCCCTACTTTCGTGACCTCGTCCCACAAGTCACATTTCATAATCCTTTTCCCTCAAACTTGGTTTCGCGAATTGATCCTCGACCATCAACGAGTCCTTGCCAGTATTTGACCTTATGCTTGGTAACTTCTCTCCATAAACAACAAACCAATCAGAACACTGATCGAGCATCTGAAAGAAGAATCGGATCAGAAGAAAGCTCGAATTTAGAAATGATCCTCTCATATTATACGACAAATAGAGCAACACAGACTCTCATATACTGTTTTGAGACAAACGCAGAGAGTCTCTGGATGACTCGAACAAGCTCAATCAATCACAAAGATGATTCTCAATCAAGTCTCTGAAGCTGCAATAAGAGCCCAGACGACAACCAGTGTTCATTATTCAAGCGCACGTTCCTTTCTCAACCTTCAAGGATGCAAGCTATTGGGCAGGGACGAGAGGAGAGTTTGTCGGCTGCTGTTTTTCAGCATTGACGACTTTTGCTGATCAACCTAGTACTTGCGAATCGCGAATCATTGTTGGATGTGAGGGGCTGAGGGAGATTAGACTATTCCGCAAAGTCCTAAAATGCCTTTGCCATGGGTGTGATAAACTGTTTGCTTGGTGTTGTCAATATGCCAGGCGTCGACGCTCCCGGAGAAGCTGCCGATGCTGTATTGCCAGTTTTGGTTTGGCGTGGTGTCATGAACCGACTCACGATTGGACCATGTGCAACAATATCAACAAGGTCGGTAGATTTACCGCCAAGATTCAGCATTCTAAAGTGATCATTGTGCGTTTCACGACGACAGGCACACACATGTATTCACGGCGAATCAGTTGTCGCTATAGGCAATAATCTACCAAGTATGCCATTCATAAACAAAGCAGCACAATTTACCCAATATATCCTGACGAAGTGTTCTTGACAGCATATATAAACAGCGAGATTGCATGGAACAGATTGTTGCGGGACTGCCCATTAACAACAGCAGCCAAAGTCAATTTACAAACTCCTCGTAATTTATGGGGAAAAGCAGCAGCTTTTCGAAGACTGCGAAATCGAAATGCAGACAGGCACGCATGTTGATTATGAAAAGGAGAGAGAGAGAGAGAGATTGTGTGTGTGTATGGAGATGGAAAGTGATACTTGAGAAATCATGGCATACCGGATAGACATCCCAGATGATGTTATCAACAATAAGCTGATAGTGCGCAGGCCATTTGGTTTGTTCGCGAATCATAATCACGGGTGTCAATGCTAAGGAGCCAGACAAAGGGAGTTCATGCATATATGTCAGCCACGCTTAAATGTAAATGACGCGCTAGTTGTAGCAGATCGAAGGAATATGAAGCACAGCCATCTGACCTGCTTTCTTGCCAGACGCCAGAAAATGTTTTTCAGTGAACCCATAGACTCGATGAGGTTCGAGAATGTTGATTTTTTCGTCAAGGTATCGACAAAACAGGTGCATGACAAGCTACATGGCCATCCCAAGACATTCGCCATTTCAGACAAGGATGTAAAAGAACATGTTCATATATCGCAGAGTCGGCATAGAGTTTAGATCTATCCGATTCCCTCGTTTGACAACCAGAACAAGCATGTTCAGATGCATATTACCTCGGCATCTGACGGCAGATTTTCGTGGTTCCATGGTTTTCCTTCAAACGGCTCACCGCCATCCCAATGATACTGAGCCAAGCAGCTTCCTTTTGCAAGCGCTGGATTTATAGACACGCATTGCAAAGCCGATTACCATGTTAGTAGATTGTGTGACCGAGTACGAATCAGATTGCTCAAGAAAGTAGTATTCAGATACACACATCGAATGCGGGCAAGGATGTATGCTCGACAGTTGTATTTGCCAATCGTTAGGAACTGCTCGAGAGAAGCTCGCTCTCGTACAATCGGCTCCTGGCGTCATACACATAGATGCGAGTACATTGACAATCAGTCATCATACACTTGGTTGTTTTTGCACATATTGAATCTGTGACTTGAGCAATACATGGTTGCCGAGAGTTTAAATCAAACATAAACATGCGTTCTTACATTAGGGTATCTGTCAAGAAGCTGCTGAAGGGTTTGAGGAGGAGTCTGAGGCGCGACAGGTGCCGCAATAGATTGTGCTGGTGTGAAGAGCGACGGTTTCGAGAGTCCGCCAAAGAGACCAACCGGTGCAGTAGTCTGTTGTGGAGCACTCTGGAATGAAGGCATCGGCTGCACGGATCCTGGCGCTCGAATCTGCACAGCATCGGTAGATGATGCATTTGCACACACGAAATTGACAAGGCCTTGGGCAGTCAGATCACTGTCAACTTTATCAATGCGACGCACAAGCGGATCAAGCAGCTTTGTTGCTAGCCACTGGAATGGTTTTTTGGTCAAGTATTTATGAGATGATTAGCAGCAAAAGCAGCATCCTGTTAATACACGTATAGTCAAACTGCGTTCTTGTTTGTAGTTTCTCAGGGTTAAGGTGCCAAGGATTTTTGGGGATACCTTTCGTACGCCTTCTGCCCATTCGTCAATGTAGTGCTCAGTGTTCCATTCGCTTTGCGTCAGTGACGGCTCTTTCACAACAAGTCCATCTTCGATGACCTGCTTAGCAACCAAGTTGGACGCTGGCTTAATCGCAGGCTGGAAGCGCGTCAGGGAAGGGCTCGATGCAGAAATCTGGCCAAGAGAGAAAGTGTCGCGAGTGGCTGTTGACATTACGTTAGTATGGTTGCCAACAAGATCAGCTCACTAAGAAGTATGCGTTTCAGAACTGACCATTTGAAGTTAATTGGTCCAAACACCGATCTGATTCATCGATCAGACGGCTAAGCGTTGCTCTATCGCTAATCAGAGGTGTGTCTGTCCGCACTGGCAACAGATATGCGAGCAGTCAGTCAGTCATTGATTCTGGCAATGTTGGGTTCAACATACGACCGAATGGGATTTTGAACACAAGTCAAACTTACTTGGTGAGCCACGCAGCATGAGCGGCTTAGCACTTGACGGGGTTTTTATTGTTGCCGGAGACAATCGTGCTGCTGTGTTTGCGGATGGTCTACCTCGAAGTGCATCTTTAGTAGATAATGGGGTTTTGGACTGGGATCTGCTGACTTTGGCTTTGGACCGCGATTGCAAAGTAAGCATACATTGCAGATGCCTCATATCAAAAGTGGAGATATAGGCTGTTGTGCATGCTTACCAGGAGACCAAGCATTGCCACGAGTCTCGATTACCGAGGGAGATCCAATCTGCTGCTCAGAGATGGGATGACCAGGCGATCTTGTGCGGCTGAATAGTCGAGGTACCGTGAATTTGAGCAGAATTAAGACCAGGTTCAATGCGAGAAGCAAACAGACGACAGATATAGAAGCAACGAGGTAGTTTGGCGGCCACTGGAGCAAGTTTGGATTTGATACACTTAAAACAGAGGGAGAGAGAGAGAGAGATAGAGAGAGAAGGTCAGCATCTTGCATGACTTGGATGTGAAGACGACGATGAAGAAGAAGTCATGGTAAAGCACAAGGCAAGAGTGGCAGTGGCAGTGGCAGTGGCAGGAGTATGGCGAGTCAGCGGATTCCACCTTGCCGCTGCACAGGCGAGCGCCAGCAGCAAGAACACCAGCAGCTGCGCATTCCTGGTAGCGGCCAGTCGCTCCTCGTCCGAGAGCACGAGCATCCACCGCTGCTGTGCGAGTTCAAGCGCCGTTGCAGGCATCTGGCTCTGTTGGCTCTGTTGGTTCTGTCTGTTCTGCTGGTTGAGCTGAGTGCCAAGCTGAGTGCCAAGCTGAGTATCGGTGTCGGCGTCAGTGAAAGACCGCCGCTTTGTAGGCGTGCGCAGAGTCGGCACTTTGGCCAAGCGAGCGCTGAAGTCTCTGTCGCTTTGATCCATATGCGTCAAACTTGGATCATCAACGAATCGAAGATTCAACGATCCAGCAGCGACAGCGACAGCAGATATCCCAGATCCTCGGTCGCTGTTGTCCATGTACCAACAGAACAGTCATCATCAGAG
>JH392938.1:0-15160 GCA_000235945.1 Homolaphlyctis polyrhiza JEL 142
TACTATGGAAACCACCTAGCAATCGAAGCGAATCGCTGCGATTTCATGTCAATTACTGCATCGTCAAAGTCACGTGCATTTGCAATCAGGAAAGCAAAGTGGCAAGAGATTCGACCCAGGATCTTGGATACTGCGTGCTCAACAAATCGCGCTGGCTCGTTGTATACTCGATGGAGGCATCAGGATCCAATCAAAAACGTGCTAGTCTCGTATCCAGATACCCGCTTGCTAGATCGTATCTCCACTGGCTCTGATAAAAACAGTACTTCAAGCTTGGATGCCATTGACAAATCTCGTCTGCGCTTCCTCATGATCTATCCAGTTGCTTTTGAGAACCAATCCACTATGCATCTAGACGGATCGACTCTCTACTGGATCGATTTGAATCAACTACCGCAGACTTCTCGCACATCGAGTAGATGCCTTTCGTGCAATAAGGGCTTCTCTCGGCAACAGTGCGATATCAATGCCCTTGATCTTGCCGCCACCAATCCTCAGTTGGCTACGTACAAACTCAAAGGGCATAAGCATCCCATCAAGCGTCTTTGCGGAAATTCTAGTGGTGTGCTTGTGTCCCTTGACCTTGCGTGTACTCTCAAAGTCTGGGATCTTGCCCAACGAGCATGTATCATGTCAATCGACTCAAGAGTGTAAGCACACGCTTTGATAGTACGCAGCATATGTAAAGGTCCGATGCACGATACTAACAACAGTGTGGAACTACAACCTGCCACTCTACAGAGATTTTAAAGCCGACATTATTGGCTTGAGTTTGCACAAAAATACCCTTGTTACCATGTGCAACAACACGGTCATACACGTTTGGGATATATCTAGTCACTCACTAGCAATCAGTTTCAGCATTCCAGCCTACTACCTTGTTGGAACCATCACTGAAAGGGGTCGCGGGATCTCGCTTGTTGTCCGTGACTCGTATATCGGCATCGGCATGTCGGATGGCACCTATCTTGTCTATGAAATGACGCGAAAGACTGAGTCGCATGTAAATATGACGCAGCATGAGACTGTGCAGCCTCGCACTCTGAATGGTCGCAGCAGCGACATTCGTGGCATGCTTGACAGTCGCACAAAGTGGACAAACTCTAGCCGCGCGTCCTTTGCTCTTGGCCAATGGACAGAAACAGGAAGACAGCAGAATACTGCAAAGTCCCTTCCACTCTCCTCAAAGCAACTCACTCCATCTTCAACCACTGCTAGTTCCAAGTCAGAGTCCAACCAGAACAACAATCAAGCCAATTTGAGATCGATTGTTGTTGGAATATGCTGCATAGCACGACTTCGTGACGAGGAGATTGAAACACACGGATTCACATATGCACCCGAGACATTCCATATCGGAACACATTTCGTGTTGACAAATGGCGCCTATCCTGACGAGCTATCTGTTTGGAAAATGGTGCCGTGGAGCAGCGAAACCAATTCATCTTCTTCAATGCCAGAATCTGCTTCTCGCATCGCCGTGGCTCTCAATCCGTCTGCTCAAACTGATCTTGATCTAGGCGACTCTCGCGAAGCTTTTGACAACATGATCAACTCCATGTATGAATCAACCCGACTCGCGGAGATGGGCTATATCGATACAGGTTCATTTGCAAGCGCTCGTCGTGGTGACGGTAGCAACGGTGCTGAATACACAGGCAGTGTAGTCAGACCCGTGCATCACATTGCAACAATCCAGCCAACGTTGGCAGCACTCCAAGACAACGATCGAGATGATCATGTTGATACAAGTAGAAACCAACATCACCTTGCGACAACTTCATCAATCGATCAAGATTCAATCGAATCTGTGTATGTTCCCGGTCTATCGCAATACTTTGCTTCGCAATTTGAGCCTGAATCAGTCGACACAAGCATGGCTAGCAATGTTGCACAAGCGACACCCGAGTCTGCATCGTCTGATTCATCGAATCGCATCTCTGTTAATGTCAGTGCTGTCGCTAACCTAGCTTCGCCAGCAAGCCGCCTCAATGAGGCTCAAGAGGAGTTGCACAGCGTTTTGGCTGATGCGGATATGGATCTGAGCGATTCCTGCGGCCCATCATCAAGCGCGTATGATTTACAATCATCGTCGATCCATCACTCGAGTACACCAACACAAACTCTGCTTGCTTCTTCTTCATCATCATCATCATCGTTGTCAATAGCAGCAGCAAAGAATATCATTTCGAGCATGTCAACAGCCGATCCTAGAGTTATTGACCCAGCGCGTTCAAATGTGTCGCCATCGCTGAAACCTAAACACCGCGTCTTGCACCTTTGTGCCATTGAGTCCATCGCACCCATTCAGTGCATCGCTGAGGAAGAAAATCGCATGACTCGCAAGTTGATGGCAGGAAGTTTACCCACGCAGTTGATGAATCGCGCGAGACGTTCACCTGATACTCGTGATAGACAACGGCATCCTCTCGCTGCCGATCCCTTGTGCGCCTCAGATCTCGATCTCCAGCTTGATCCTCAGCTTGTTACAAGTCGTGCAGTGCATCTTACCGCCAACACGTGTCATGATCATCCTGCTGACGATATTGCACTTGACAATATCGATCCTGATGTTGATATGCCGGCTGCTACTACTGCTACTGCTACTACTGCCGAGATGCCAAGCACCAGCAACAATCATGACCACCACGACCATGAAAATCACAACAACAACAACAACAGCCATCACTCCAATCCACAACATCAACATGTTCGTATCGACCACGCCTATGCCATATCTGAAACTTACTCAATGCATCGCTCGGGCTTCTACGTTCCACCTTATCGCGATGTCAAGGAGGCACGAATGGATCCTGACGAAACTATGCTGGTGTCCTTGGTTGATTATGAGGGCTCGCACGCGCTACTGGTCTGGGACTATCGCATCGATCGTCCGTTTGAACGACGGTTTGAACTCTGTAATGTTGCTGGTATCGGCGTTTGGATCTGCTATGAAATTCAGTGAATGAAAAAATCTCTCTCCCCCTCGACTCGCAAACTATATATACAAGTTTATGGAAATACGCCATGCCGTTATCCTTGTCTCTCTCGCTTCGGTCTGTCGTGCTCTGTTCGATTGCTTCACCCTTGTCCATATCAAGCAGAAAGAAGAAACAATATGATTGGAGAGAGTAACACGCATCCTTGTGTATCTGCTATCAAATAGTAGAAGCTGGGCAAGATTGCATGGTCCTTTTATTGTTGATGCGATAACGGAATAAGAACCACTTGTCGTTGTGCATGTCGTTGTTTTTGTATGTGTGTGTGTATGTATGTGTGTGTGAGTGTGAAAGTGGGAGGGAGTGAGAGAAAGAGAGATGTAGATTCACAGAAACAGTTGCACATGATTCATGGAGTGTCGAGTTTAAAGGCCAGAATGTATCACCGCCACATTCGTGTCGAGGTTGTTGTGTTGTTTGTGTTGGTGCTGCCCTGACCATTGGAAGCCAGATCTTTGGCTCCGCGGGCAAGAGTCGATGTCTTGCGAGTGACGCGCATGCCTTCGGTGGATGTGGACCACCGCGCTGTGTTGCTTGGTGTGCTGCCAGAGACGCCACCATTGCCCGATGGAATGCCGCCAGGGCCAGTTCCAGAAGCCGATGAGGCTGTGGCAGTTTGCATCAGATGATGGCCGCTGCTGCCGCCGCTGTTGCCCATGCCGCCATTCACGCCGCCATATCCGCCAGAGTCAGTCCTGCTGTTGTTGGTCGTGCCAGACACAGATGCACCAAGGACTATTGTGCCACTGGTGAGACCACCGGCGCCGCTGCTGTTATTACTGATGCCGGTTGACCCAGGATACGGCAGAAACGAAGATGATTGCTGTTGCTGTGAAGAATACATCGTCAGGCTTGGAGCACCGCCAGAATACGATTGCCTCCGATCGGATCCTGTCGATGTATACATGATGGGTGGCAATGCATCGCTGGTATACGTTGTTGATACAACTGGCTGCTGCTGTTGTTGCAGGAGATACGTGCCAACAAGACCACCAGAGACGCTTGCTGAGTTGGAAGCCGTGCTGGTTACGCCTCCGCTACTTGTCGAGGCCAGATAGAGATGCTGTCCACTTCCAGTGTACGCAGTGGTCATCGGTCTGGTGGTCGCTGATGCAGGCACAAGTAGTGACGTGGAAGTTTGCCGATGAGGGGACGATCCTGTCAGATAGCCCTGGCCCGTGGCACGAAGACGTGACGTTGCAGAGTTTGATGTCGTGCCTTGTCCTGATGCACCTGATGCACCTGATCCGCCATTCGAAGCACTTGAGCGTGGATATCCTGAGACAGACGGAAGTAGATTTCGCGTTGATGTCGAGGCTGAGAGCTGTTCTTGCGATGGCCTCGATCGCTGAAGTAATGGCGGTTGAGTTTTCAACGAGTCAGGCGCCGGTGCCGTCATGATACGCTGGGTTTTCTGAGATAGATACGATTGTGCTTGAGTCGACTGTGAGAGGGCTTGCTGTGAGCTAGATGCCGTTGTTGTTGGAATCGATGCGATAGAAGCATACTTCATGCGCGAGCTCATCATGGGTTTGGTGCTTTGGCTAGCACTGTCGGGACCCGCTGCTGTTCGCGACGCACTCATGCCGGACGTTGAAGATGATAGTGCCATGTTTCCGCCAGTGCCACTGATTCCCTCCAGCGAGGCAGTCTGGCGTATCGTGCTCGAATCTACACCCGATGCCATTTTGCGAAAATGCGACGACGGGATCTCTGGTGGCGGAGGAATAAAGCGAGCACCGGTGACAAATGGATGCATCAAGGCTTCCGATGGTAGCATTCGCAAGTTGGCGTCCCAAGCGAGACATCGATCAATAAAATCCAAGAAGGCCATATCGGTGCATTTGAGGACCGACGATAGAGTCTTTGAGGAAGGCCGCCGTTTCTTTCCCTTGGAGTTGGGAACGAGGCGTGGCTGGTTGCTCGAGTCTGGAGGGCAGGTTAGCAAGCATCCACGACAAAAGGTTCAGCAAAAGTCATCGAAAGAGAGAGTCTAGCTGAAAGAGTATGACGTACCAAAGTATACTTTTGCACGGCTGGCACCTGCAAGTACATCTGCTGGAGGTACTCCTTTGATTTCCATGATACACGCGAGCTGTTCTTGCTCATTCTCACCGGGAAACAGCGGATATCCGGTGAAAAGCTCGGCAAGAATGCATCCAAGCGACCACATATCAATAGACATGTGATAAGGAATGCCAAGGATGACTTCAGGGCTGCGATAGAAACGCGACTGGACGTACGTGTAAAGCCGCTCGTTCTCAAAGCAGCTGCTTCCGAAATCGATGACGCGAATCTGATATTTCGGTAGCAAGTGGTTGAAATCAGGCGGGATTCGAGAACTTGGGACAGCTCGCGATGAAGATGACGAGAGAGAGGTAGATGAAAAGACATTGGTATCAGTGCGAGACGGCTGTGTAAAAGTTGTATCTTTGAGCAAGACATTCTACCAGTGGTTTACAGTAGTTCAAGATCAGCAACGTGGCCGTATGATGGGTTTTCAAAAACAAGCAAGCTGAAATGCGACTTACTTCTGGTTTGAGATCACAATGCACAATCTTGCAGTCTACAAGAGTTTGCAAGCACTTGAGCATCTGCTGGGTAAAGACACGAATGACACCAAGATGCACGCCTTTGAAGGAGCCAGCCTTGAGCCATTCGTATAAGTTGGTACCGAGGAGATCAAAAACCAAGCAAAGATGTCCTCGGAAGTAGAAATGGTCGAGAATATGAACCAATGCGTGGTCGTCATTGGGGTCCTATAAGCCACGGGATAGACAGCGTTAGAACAGTTGATGCTCTTGATAAAGCAGTCCAACGCTGAAGCAGAATGACACAGTTACGAACCTCGTCACGCAGACGGCGAAGCACCTTGACTTCCACGACGCCTTGCTTCTCAAACCGCTTCTTGTTTCGGATGATCTTGACGGCAACGTTGATCTTGAGTTTGTGATCATAGCACTTGACCACCTGGCCAAATGAGCCTTTTCCTAGGATGGAGAGAATCTCATACCGATAGCAAATGTGATCATGGCGTGTCAAGTAGAGATCGCCTCGAGCATCGTCAAAGCCTTTGTATATGTCAGTTTCGAGAGTTGCAAGGTGATGATCAGTGCAGAACAAGCAGGTCAGAAACAGTCGATTAAACCAGCAAGCGTGAGAGTGAGAGTGAGAGACGAGAGACACACCAGAGTTGTACACGTTGGTGTCACGATCCTTTGGGACGCCTTCAAGGTTCCAGGTCTCAGCGAGATCCATGCCAGTGCGACGGTGAGCGCCACCAATCTTTTCAATCTTTTGAGCTCCAGAGAAGTAGATCTCAGGGAAGTCGTAGATCTCTGTGAGCTCGTGGGCAGTCAGTAGTGATCTGAACTGCTTGACGGTGGCTATGAGAGTACACAGAGGCGAGTACGATCAGGAGGGAAACAGACCGAGGGAGACATCAACAGAGATTGTCAGCACAATCGTATGGAAGGTACGATGTAAGGTTGTGAGGGGTTTTGATGAGGCTGAGGCTGAGGCGGAGTCTGGGAGACAAGCGGAAAGCAGAGAGACGACAAGCGAAGAGCGACGAGAGACAAGAGACAAGAGACAAGAGACACGCACTATCAGGAGTGAGAGGTAAGCGCAGGGTGCCGGGCTTCAGCCTGGATATGGAAGCACGCGGAGTGGTGGAAGCTGGAGAATCGCTGCGGCTTTGGTCTTGGGCGGCCAGTTGCTGCTGCTGCTGCTGCTGCTGCTGCGGCAGCAATTGTTGTTGATGTTGTTGGTACTGCTGCTGCTGCTGCTGTGGCGGCATGGATTGGGACTGAGACTGATCCTGATGAGAGAGCAGCATCTTGGGTTGCTGCTGCTGCTGGTATTGCTGGTATTGCTGGTATTGCTGACTCTGCTGGTATTGCTGCTGGTGTTGTTGGTACTGGGACAGCGAGAGTGGCTGTGAGCTTGAGTTCGAGGGACCAGAGGGACCAGAGGGGCCAGAAGGAGGAGCCGCCGAGCGGTGGAGGGTTGAGAGTCCAAAGCCGGATTGTTGAGATGATTGCTGTTGCTGTTGTTGCTGGTATTGTTGGTTCTGTTGTTGCTGCTGATAGTATTGCTGCTGCTGGTTGTATTGCTGGTTCTGTTGTTGGTCTGTGAGCTGGACGGAGCGCAGTTCAAAGTCAAAGTCGATGTTGAATTCAGACTTGTCCAACGTTGAATCGTGCAGGGCGAGGCGGGGATTGTTGTTGCTGCTGCTGCCGCTGGTGCTGCTCTGCAAGCTTTGCATGCTGTGCTGGTGAGCCGCCTGTGCTGCAACAAGCTCTGCGGCCATCGAGGGTCGGCGAGCCGCACTTGAACTGGCACTGGCGCTGGGAGAGACCGGTGGTACTGCTGCTGTATGCCAGCCACCAGCCAGTGACAGAATGGGGTGGGATGCAATGGGACAGGACAGGGCAGGACAGGGCAGAGAGTAACGTACGGGTGGGGTTGCGGCAGCGTGAGGGAGAGAGGAGAGGAGCGAGTGAAAGGTTAAGGGTAGTGGTAATGGTGAGCGATTGGGTTGAGAGAACAGCAAGAGGATCGATAAATGCGAGTTAAGGATAAAAGCTTACCGGTCAGAGATAGATCCAACGAAGCCCGGCCAAACCCATACTCGAGCAGCGGCTGGAGTTGCTGCTGTAAGGGATGCTGCTGCTCTTGCTGCTGGTACTGGTACTGCTGCTGCTGCTGCTGCTGCTGCTGCTGCTCTGCTTGTTTCGATGCCGCCAGGGAACTGAAGAATGGACGCTGATCGAAGCCTGGTAGAGCTGCTCGCGTCTGGTGCGCTGGATGCTGGTTGAACGTCTCAGGCGGAGATGCAACTCGCAGAGCATAAGTGGGGTGGTCTGGCTGCTGCTGCTGCTGTTGCTGCTGCTGCTGATCAGAGGCGGTGGCGCCTGCCCCACTGGATGCAATGGTCGAGCCTGAACCAAATGCCGACCCGAAAACAGAGCTGTACGCCGAGACGGTACGAGTTGGAATCGGAGGTAGAGGTGGCGATTCACCACGAGCAAGGACCTGTGCTGCAGCATCATGAACAGATCGCGACCATTCACCAGCAGAATCGTTGTCTCCTTGCGTTGTTTGCTGTGACGACGACGACGGTTGCCGTTGCAGCTCATGACCGTGTTGATCCTGCTGCTGCTGCTGCTGCTGCTGCTGCTGTTGTTGTTGTTGTTGCTGTTGCTGGCGCTGACGATCCAACTGCTGCTGCTCTTCCTGTTGCTGAAGAAACTGTTGCTGATAGTACTGGTACTGTGCAAAGTATTCTTCCTGCTGCTGTTGCCATATCTCGCGGTCAGAGGTCTGCTGCTGGAATAGCGAATCTTGATCTGGAGGTATCATGGACAGCGCTGGCGGCATTGGCATAAGAGGATGTGGCTGTTGCTGCTGCTGTTGTTGCAACTGGCGATATGCGTTATCAAGTGGCGACACAATTGTCCGAGCGGTGGCGGTTTCAGCAGCAAGACTGGTGCTGCTGCCTGTGCTTGGCATAGCAGCATAACTGGAGCGATGGGCAGCATGCAGCGGATGAGCTGGATCGTATGGCCTGTAGTTGCTGTGCACAACAAGATCTGCCGAATCTGCCGTCGCAACGCTGTCGCTGCGGTGGCTGAGTGCGTCGGCTGCTTCGGCTGCGGCAGCTGCGGCGCCTGCAGCACTGCCCAGCGTCTGGCGCTGTGGCGACATGCGAGACTGCGACTGCATTCTGAGGCTTTTGACAGCAGCGGTCTTACCAGCAGATGCGCCAGTGGTATCAGGGACTTCAGAGAGACCAGCGGTCGCAGAGGCCGCAGATGGGGACGCCAAAGCTGAAGCTGAAGCTGAAGCCGAAGCCGAAGCCGAAGGAGAAGGAATGGCGGGATCGGACTCGCTGCGAGCAGTCAGAAAGGGAAATATGCTGCCCCTGCTGCGGCTGCGATTGCGGCTGCGGCTGGCTGCCGTCGACGATATCAGCGACGCTGATGGGATTGCTGGCACGGGCGGCACATCAGACTCGTCCGTGGCTGGCGACTTGACTCTGCTTGCGCCACCACTACCGCTGCCACTACCGCCGCCGCTGCCGCTGCGGTCTTGGCCCGTGACCCGCATCAGCAGCAGTTCGCCGGCAGACCGCACTCTTCCAAGTCTGCTGCTGCGCTCTTCTGCTGGCGAGCGGGACTTGCTTGCTGCCGCAGCAGCAGCAGCAGCAGTAGCAGTAGATACAGATGCAGTACGTGAGCTTGTGGGACTCGTTGGGTTCCCAGAGGCAGATGAGGTGGCAGAGATGGCGGTCTGGCCAGGCTTAAGCCGCACACTTGTTGGCGATGCTTGCGAAGCTGTGGCGTGAAGAAACGGTTGCTGCTGGCGAGCAAGCGATGCAGCTGTGGCCGCTGTCACCGTGCTGCTGCTGCTGCCAGACGATCCTGCACTCGTCTTGCGTGTGGGCGACGCTACTGCGGATATAGAGCGGGTGCGTCCACTGCTGCTGCTGCTGCTGCCGTTGTTGTTGTTGCTGCTGCTGCTGTGTGCACCAGCTGTCCCATTTGTGGTCGATAACCGCGCATTGCTGCTGCTGTTGCTATTGCCGTTGGATGATGCCCCACCAAACGACGTTGGGCTTGCAAGGATGCGAGTCGATGTCGGTGAGATGGCCACAGTCACTGGTACCGAAGAGTCCTTTTGCGGGGTGGACGGTGGGCTTGGCCGCACCACCAGTCGAGACAGGCGATGCCGCAGGCTGGAAAACGTTTCCTTTGGATCAGTCATCTCAATTGTGTCCCAAGTGCGTTGATCGCTGCTGCAACTGTCAAAATGAATCTCTTCATTCATTCATCACTCAATTGCTCGCATACTGGATGAATGGAGCCGTCGCAGCAGTCCAACAAGCTCCTCGCCCGAGAACCGCGTTCTACTTGAGATGGAGCTATATCCAGTGCTTTTTGAGTCTGCGCTGCGCCGTGGGACTGACTTGGATCGAGAGCTTGACGATGTTGATGCTGATATTGATATTGATGCCAACGGCGATGCTGATGCCGATGCCGATGCCGATGCCGAAGATCCAGACAGTGCAGCTGGAGAAGGCTTCCATCCAGATGCCGCCACTTGTGTTGGGATATCGATGCCATCACTTGCAAATGCAGCCTCTCGTGAGGACTGTGATGATCGCGACAGTCGCTCGCTGAGAGCACCAAGAAGCTCTGGGTTGGGCCGAACCGGTAGCATCCAGATCTCAAGACAAGTCTTCACAAATGCATCGACATCGGTGAACATGGGAAATGGATGCTCGAGCATCAATGTGTCAGGATAGTTGGTTGCAACCTGGAGGAAAAGCTTGGCTTGAGAAGCAGTCATCGACTTCAATGCCTGCTCGTATGTGAGCACTAGGGCAACCGAGGCAACAAACAGAAACGGGTGTCCATGCAGCGAAAACAAGTCCCACAGCCGCAGAATCGCTGAAAACGGCATCAGTCCATGCCATCGCTCATGAGAAATATCCGTAGATGTCCGTGCAGTGGGATTGCCCGAATGTGCGTCAGTCGAAGTAACGTATGGCGGGACTGGTTTGAAGCAGCCTACAAACAGCGTCTCGATCCAGTTGGGCAGATATGTACTCGACGAGACACCAAGCGATCGCTGATAGATATGAATTGCATTCCAGTGACATCAGAACAAAACATCAACAACAACACCACTAACAAGAGAGTATACACACAGTAAAGGCTCACCAGATGGGCTAGTAGCGTTGGACTATGGATCTCAAGCAAATGATCATGAATAAAGCTCCACTCGGATCGATTCTGAGGGCTACCAATATACAGTCCTCCAACGTCATAGAATGGAGTTGGATGTGTGGATGTTGGCGATTGCAGCAGATTCATGCTGAGCAAAAAGGCACTCTGCAAAAGCATTTTGAAAAGGTCAGATACGCTGCATTAGGCTTACTGACTCTTGCACTACCGCAATTTCAACATTCAAAACGAACCTCTTCATCAGTCGCCGTTAGCAATAGAGCAACCCAGCAAGACATGCCCTTGTGATACCCAAGGTCTGGCTTGAGACGCGCGATCGCATGAAGGATGCGCTCAAGTGATTCGGCTCTTCAACAAAAACAATAAAAGCAACCAGATTGTCAGGAAATGACTCGACATGTGCAGATTCGACCCCTGTGCATTGAACAATATAGCTTTTAGACACTTACTTTGGACAGTTTTTTTGAAGGAAGCTGACATGATACCGCATGGTACGTGCAACATCATATCGAATCTCTTCATCGTACTCCGAGTCATGACTTTCACAGTCCTACAGCAAGCCGCCGACAACAACTTGGATCAGCAAAGTGCGTATGCTCTATTCACCCTCATCACCAAAACAAAACAAACACCTACTTTGTACTGACTAAGCAAAAGCTTATTGATATGAACAATCTCACTAGCGTCTGCAAAAGCATACAATCCACAGTTTTGCGAGATGATTTCAGACCAGACATGTCCTCGCCACAGTTGCGGCACACCCTTGATCAGACGCGGGATGAACTGGTAACATACTTGTCAGCTTGGCACATTGCTCGATTCTAGTGTCTCATGCTCTCTTCATGATTTTGTACTGTACCTTGCGATGTCGAGAAAGCGAGTGCGGAGTGGCGTGCAGACTATCTTCCTTTTCCATCAAAAAACTCATGCTGTTCAAAGGTCCCTTTAAGCCAAACATGTCGGCCCACTTGGCGATGCGTTTCTGGTCTTGTTTGAACAGCGCTGTGTTGATGGGTTTGCTCATGGCGCCATAGACGCATCCAAGATAGTCTGCTTTGCTGTATAAGTCTGTGATGAAGCTGCTGAAGAAGCTGTTAGTATCAACAGATCGGCGCCGTTGCGATACTTTTGATGCTGATACGGGGTCGATGGGAGGGTGGCTGGTCTTTGCTTCAAGAGGTTTTGAAGGTGTAGTGCTACATGAAGATACAATCGGATTGGAGGCTTGCGCAGTGATGGGTGGAGACAGAGACGCTAATTTGGAGTCAGTGCGCGGTAGAATGGTGCCTGTGCCGTACAGAGGTCTGAATGGCCTGGATGATGGCGATGATGGCGATGATGGCGATGTCGGTGATGATACAACGGCAGCAAGGGAAGAGGGTGGTTGTGTCTCTGGTGTGGCTGCTGCAGCGTGTTGCGACGCTGCCAGTCCTTCAGAGATGCGTGCAGCTACTGCGGCAAGTTTGTCTGCCAAAGGTTGAGTAAGGGTGCGCTCCCCATCATCATCCGAGCAAACGTGTTCAGAATCATCAGATTCAAGCGAAAGGGATACAAGTAGACCCTGGGACAAAGCCTGGGAAATATCAGGGTTTGTACTGCCGCTGCTATGGCGCGCGTGATGCTTTGCAGCTGTATGACTGCCGGCAAGGCTTCCACTGCCAACAGACGATCCTTTGACAAGAAAAGGAGGCGGGGATTCAGACATGAGCAGATCAAGATGGCTTGGTTCTCCCGAGAGCAGTGTTGATGCAATAGTTGTGCTCTGTGTCGACGCTGATGAGTCCATACTAAAAACGTTGGGTCGCACAGCGCGCTTGGGAGTCGGTGCAATCGGTGTTGGTGCTATGATGCGCGAAGAAGATGATGACGACGATGCGCTGGACTGGTCTTGATCGACGATTGCAACCATCTGACCACTGTGCCCAGAGCTACTAGACGGGGTTTGGCTTTGTTCGAGCAGTTTGTGATGAAGGAGCGCAATATCGGGTATATCAGCGATCATACCGTGACCGTTACCGTTACCGCTGTTGCCAGTATCAGATTGATGATGGGACGTTCTCGTCGCAGATACAGTGCGCGGACCAGCCGATTTGCTACGCGGCACAGCAAGCCCTATTACAGAACCTGGAATAAACCCACTACTGGGGCTGTATACTCTGCTGGACCGTTGCAGTGTGGTAGAGCTGGTGGCGGTAGTGGTGGCGGTGGCGATAGTTGAATTCGAGTTCGTTGCGCTTTCAGGAGCATTTTGAGAAATATACACGGGGTCTTTGGATGCAGGAGCAGGAGAAGTGCTCATATTGCGTTTCGGAACAAGCTTTTCAAGCCACTTTCCAGATCTGGGACGTCTGTCGAGCGATGTATTTGTATGACGCACTTTTGAATTGGCAAGAGAGTCCTCTGGATACGAGAAGTCGCCAGAGCTATCTGCTTTGCCAGAATGCAAGCTCTTACTTCGCGATAGGCCGAAATCAAAGTCGGAGCTCGAGCCAACATCGGCAGAAGCACTCAGCGGCTGGGGGGACGAAGGCTCTGCCGCCTGCTTGCGTGTCGGCCACAGGAATGGCCTGTGTAACGGCGAGTCAGAAGCTTGCTGATTCTGGTGCTGTTGCTCATGCTGATGGCGACGATCACCAGATGGTAACGAGACAGAGTGTGCCATTGGAATGAATGATAGCGAAAGTGATGCGTTATGGGATGCAGCTCTCTGATGTTGTCGCTGCCGATCTTGCTCCTGATCGTGTTCGCGCTCCTGCGAAGCAGACTGGAAAGGCGAAGTTGGTGGTGGTGGCGGCGGCGATGCAGCTCGAGACGACGAGGAGGAGATGTTAGGGACAGTCTGACTGCGAGTCGGAGCTGCACCCGACAATCTTGCAAGCGAAGGCCAGAAGAACTTGCGAGAGCCAGCTGTTGGCGTTGCAGTGCCATGTGAAGATGACGAGTGCGCAGCAGACTCTGCATCAGACTCCAGGGCTTGGACAGGCGATGCAGTTCTGAGAGGCAAGCCGTGGGCAGATTGAGCCGAGTGAGAGCTAACCGAGCTGGACATGCTGCGGACGCCACTCGACGCTGCCGTTGCAGATGACGCTGTTGGGGAAGTTACTTGATCGTGGGCTTGGTGCTGCGATGGGTGCTGCGATGGGTGCGCTTCGCCTCCATTTCCATTTCCATTTCCATTTCCGTTGCTGTGACTGTGGCTGTGGCTGTGGCTGTTGCCATTGCTGCTGGAGCTGCCCGAGAACCAAGGAGGCAGTAGCGACAAGATAGGTGGCGGCGAGGCATGGCGGGTGATGCCTGCCCACAGCGATGTGGGCGATGGCTGTGCGAGATGGGCAGCAGAAGCCGAGCCTGCTGCATCTGGTTGTGGCGAAGTCGTGCTTGCCCTTGACGACGGATTGCGCCTGTGCACGCCCCAGATGCGGGTGCTTGACTGCTGCTGCTGCAGGTCGCTGCTGGTGCGGCCAGTATCAGCCAAGCCTGCTGCTTCTGAATTGTGCGAAGCAGGTGGGGATGGCGGCTGCTGCTGCAGTGGCTGTGGATGCGACGTCGCAGACGTTGGTGGCGCATGGCGGC
Source organism: Homolaphlyctis polyrhiza JEL 142 (assembly GCA_000235945.1). Lineage (NCBI taxonomy): Eukaryota > Fungi > Chytridiomycota > Chytridiomycetes > Rhizophydiales > Homolaphlyctis > Homolaphlyctis polyrhiza. The sequence goes on from JH392938.1 coordinate 14,324, forward strand.
GTTGCTGGTTGTTGAGCGCCTGGATGCCAATATCGCCGGCGCGCAAGGACGATGATGGCGACGATGATGAAGGCGACGACAGCGATGCACCGGGACCCGATGGACCAGACGGCACAGTGCGTCTGTACTGCAGTTTATGCGACGACGACGACGACGGCGGCGAGATGGGCGACACAGATCCCTGCGACTGTGCCTCGGGATGCCGCAGCAGATAGGCGTGATACTTGTCGACAAGCTCGGGATAGTGTTGGTGGATGAACAGTTGGTGCTGGGCTGGAAGGCTAGCAAACAGACCAGGCGCCTTCTGGACCATGTTGACCATGACCTTTTCGGCGAGGCTGTTGTCCCATCCGCTGGTCGATACTTCGGTCCCGAGATTCGTCTCGACCTCGGAGCCCGTGTCATTTATGAGCTTGCGAATGTCGTCGAAATCTCGGTCCATGGCGGCTGCTGGGATCAATGCTGGCACTGTTGCGGTGGTTGGTGTGATGGCTGATGGTTGCAGTGCGGCCAGAGCTGGAGCTATAACTGGAGCTGGAGCTGGAGCTGGAGCTGGAGCTGGAGCTGGGATCGCTCCTCGCGATGGCAGGGTGTGTTGTGGCACTGTTGGCGCCTGAACAGAAGAGGCACCAAGCCATTCAGTCAGTGAACCAGTCAGCCAGCCAGCGAACAAGCAAGCGCAACAGCAGCCGCAGGAGAGTATCCTCACTCGACACGCTTGCAGTGCACCAGCAATATGATTCTTTTTGGGCAAGATCCCGGATGATCGCTGCGTGTGCCACAGGATCGGAATCAGCCATTCAACTATTCCGCAGTCTCGCAATCTCGCCACCGTTC
>JH392938.1:29410-44554 GCA_000235945.1 Homolaphlyctis polyrhiza JEL 142
CGTTCTTGTCACCCTGATATTGATGATCATATTGGTTGTGGTGCACAAAGAGGAGATCATGGGAGATTGCATGATGGTCAGCATCAATCTACAAGAATCAGCAGCAGCAGTATTGACAATCAACAGGGCACTAACCATGAAGCGGTCCATGTACTGGCCGACAACGTTGTCAATACCGTAGGGCTGGCCGCCGGCAGAGCTGGCAATGATGTAAATGAGAACGTGCTCCTTGATGGTGAAGGGGCCTGGGTTGAGGATGCCGCGAGGCAGAACGCGTGCAAGGAAGATGCCCATGGGATATGACAGCAGAGCGACAGCGGAACCAGGGAGACCAAAGGCGACTGTGCGGAACGAGAAGATGCCGTTGATGAGAGCAAGAGCAATGGCCCATGCGGTGCCGAGGATGACCATGCGGACCGTCAGCGAGGGGGCATGGGGGTCATCTGTCTCGGGGACAAGTCCAGTAGTGTACAGCGAAGCACTGTATGCATGAAGAGGTCAAGGCCATTGCAAGTGCGGTGGCAAGGAGTGACGGAGCCCAGGTCAGCATTGAGGCGGAGGGTAGGATGCGCCGCAGAGGACAGAGCGGGAGGAGGGTTGCAGCATAACGGCGGAAGCGACAGCAGCATAACAAAGGGAAGGAGAAGCAGCAGAGCAACAGCTACTGCAGGCACTCACTATGAAGCATCGACTTCTTCGATGTCGCCGCCCTTGAGCAGCTCCTTCTCGATATCAAGCTCGTGCTTGATGTCGTTGGCGGTCTCGTCAAACTCTTTATCGTGGTGGTGCACTGTCATTCTCAGACGGAGACTTCTGACAGAAATCGGGGGGAGAGGGAGCAGCGCCAGTCCTTTTTCAACAAAAACGACCATGAACTCGTCACGTGCACCCCAACGGCATGGAGAGCACGCGATCGTCATTGCGCAATAGGGAAGACCCGTTCCACCACAGGGCTCTGTTAATCACTCAACGGAACCAGAACGGTGATGGGGTGGTCCCTGCAGTCCGCCGCGTTGGGCACCAGCAGCCGGCTCGACTCCTCGTGCAGTGTGCTCTCTGGTACTGGCATATGTCTGTGGCTGGTGGTGGATATTCGGTGCAGGTGGTGCTGCAGGGTAGACGATTGAGAACCGATGTGATGGTAGAGGAAGGCGGGGGGGGGGGGAGGAGGAGCGGTTATTTCCTCCAGTTTCGCTCCACCTTGAATAGTCTCGGGACGGCATTGTTGACATGACGGCATCACTTTGGCAGCAAATCGACCCAACTTGCCTCTGGACGTCACTGTTCATATCAGATCGCATCAACAGGAAGATGGCGAGCGTTCTATATGCTCTCCGGCGCTATGCTCGTCGCTCTAACAGGCATATGTCATTCTATAGCTGCCCATTGCCATAATCGAGAGCAGTCTCCGGTCAAAGGTCTTGAGAACCCCCGAATGCAAACTTCAAGGTCATGCAGGAAGAGAGAGAGGAGGGGGGGGGGAGGGATGGGGGATGAGAAAGAGAGGCTCTTCTGTGATACACATACACATCCCATCGCCGACAAGCAACAAACAACTGCCCTGAGCCACCAGTGGAGCCAGCCTTGGTGCAGACCGTGCTGCTCCCATCGACAACCACATACTCAGAGACTCGTACAGAGCCGCCAGGCGATCCAATTACCACGCAACGAGACTGGGGCATATCTGCGGCCTCTTTGCCACAAGTCTTTCCCAGGCTATGCTCTCCAAGGCTGGATGTGGCAGAGGCAGCCAAGCTGCGGGGACGGCAGTTTCGCCATGATTCTGGTATGCAGCAGAGCACTGATCCCAACCAGCGGGCTGCCGTACTGGCACAAGCACAGGTCTTGCAAAAGACCGCAGACAGAGCCGCACTGAACCATCCCATCCAACAGCCATCAATGCACTGGCCATGGCTGTTTCCATGAGACTAGTACAGCAAAGCATGGCGTGCAGCCCGATCAGAACAAGTTGTTATCTGATATGCAGTGGTTATGGCAAGCGGTCAGTTGGTGAATAGGACAGATACAGCATATAGTGAGTTCGAAGGAGCTTTGAGAGAAGCCAAGATAGGCTTGGATTGGCTGCTTCCAAGGGATGACAGGAAGCGGATAGACAGAGATGTGTGGTCGACTTATAGAACGAATACTCAAAGATGTGATGCTCAGTATCACTCGCATCGATACAAGCCATGCCTGTGCTCAGCATCGCTGGCCTTTGTATCAACACAGATTAGATCGAATACAATCGATTGCGATATCAGTCAAAGCCTTGGTTCCAATCCATGTCCATTCTGCCATCATCAACCGTGATGTTGCCGTCTATCCATTTGCAACAGCTTCACTACTCAATGCAACTCCATCAAAGTCGAGCTGCATCAAGCCATTCGCAACTGCATCTCTTGGATTGATGGCTTGTAGTTGTATATATACTGCACCGCATAGACAATAACTGCTAGATCATGAATGCCACTGTCATGCAATGCCATCAATGCAAACGAAGAAGCAGCCAAAGAGTCAGTTGAGCCGCGGTACAGATCCAGCACGATGTTGTCCAGTATGTGTTGTCTGTTGTTGGTGACTTTGTTGTTTGTTGAGCAACTGCAATGTCTCATTATCAAAGTCGATGAGCTACGCACCAGATGCATGTGTTTGCGATATGAGCAGATGCCAGACATGAGCAGTTGAATGACCAAAAGCAAGTCGTTGATGCAGGTTGTGGAAAGGAATACAATGCTGGTTGATCCGTGCCAATCTGCTACTGCATAGTCCTTGAGTATGATGCAATGCTAAACCACTGTATGTTTGCGATGGCGAGACAGTGATTTTTGTGGTATGGCAGTAGTTTGTGGGTACTGCTGGTGCATTGCCATAAGCCCGAGTTGCCACAGCAGACATCGACATCAAGCAGGGAGTCAACTCGCGAAACCAGATTGTTTGCCATATGATTGCGGTGATCAACAACAACCAAACCACAGCCCAGATTGCATCCAACAGATCACTCGCTGGACTGCCATCAGCCAGTCAAAGGCATCATCGCATCTCATAGTGATCACAGGCAACGAGAGATAGCAGGAACAGGAACAATAGTTTATCAGATCAGGTTTTTGTTGTCAAACTCTGTTCATTTTCTGTGCTTTGTGGGGAGGAGTGCGACGCAACAAAACAAGTTATAGCAGTGATAGAGCAAGGGACGGAGAGAGAGAGAGAGAGAAAGAGAGAAAGAAGAAGACGACGACGATAAATCGCCGTAAAACAAACAGAGTATCCAGACGCCAATCCAATTATTTGAACTTCTGGTTGGCCTCACGAATAAGTTTGAGGAAGACTTCTTCAAGAGTAGATTGGCTGATACCCCACGACTTGATCAGACCCGACTGGTTATTGTTCTCGAGCCATCGGACAAAGTTTGGAATGGTGTGGACAGCCGACGATGAGAGCTGGTACGAGAGCGCGCCTGCAGAGTCGTCCTCAAGAACGGCGTTGGGCACAAGTCGTGTGACATGTTCCTTGACCTTGGGCGAGTCGGAGGCGTTGCAGACAACAGAGATGTGGTATCCCTCACCAAACTTGCTCTTGAGTGCGGTCGAGTTGTTGATGGCACGGAGACGGCCCTTGGACATGACGGCGATTTCATCACCAAGCACATCGGCTTCCTCCATCGAGTGGGTCGTGAGGATGATGACACGGCCCTGCTTGAACTTTTCGATAAACGACCACACGTGGCGACGGTTGACGGGATCCATACCAGTTGTGGGCTCGTCCATGAAGATGATCTTGGGGTCACCAATGGTCGAGATGACGAGCGAGAGACGACGCTTCATACCACCAGAGTATGTGCCAGCGCGAACATCGGCTACGGTACGCAGACGCACAGCTTCAAGACGCTCTTCGATCAGCGCCTTGATCTGGTCGTGAGGGATGCCCTTGAGACCAGCATAGAGCTGAATGTGCTCACGAGCCGTCAGGTCATCAAAGAGAATATCGTGCTGGGGGCAGATACCCATGATCTTGCGAATGCTCTGTGTCTGGTACTTGGCAGACAGGTTGTAGATGAGAGCATCACCAGATGTTGGTGGGGTCAGGCCAGAAAGCATCGAGATGGTGGTCGATTTGCCAGCGCCGTTCTGGCCAAGAAGCGCGAGCAGCTTGCCCTCCTCAACAGTGAAGCACGAGTTGCGGACAGCAATCTTGTCAAAGGGAGATGACTGCAGGAAGCTGTGGCGGTAGACCTTGCGCAGGTTGACAATCTTGAGAGGTGGGAAGTAGTCTGATAAATGCCAAGCAGGAGTAGCACATTCCCATCACCATCCCCGCAACAAACACAAACAAGCATCATCATCAAACAGTGTCAGAAGCCAATGCCATAATTGCGATTATTGATGGGCATCGAACCATCGCAGGAATACATATATAGATTAGATATCAAGAGCAAAACAAAGAAGAAACCAACCAGGGTCAAGAGCACGTTCGCGAGCAGCAATAACGTCCGAGTCTTCATCGCCTTCAATCTTGATGGCACTCTTGCCAGTAGTCTGGGTCTTTTGCCAAGCCCGCAAATCAGCTGCATTGGAGTTTTCAAAGCCCCAGTAGCTAGGCAGAACAAAGAACCATGGCGGGTAGCTGGCACCAAACTCGTTGGGGATCACATTGTCAAAGAACCAGAGAAGCAGGCCAAACAGGAATGCGTCGATAATCATCCAGATCCAGGATTTAACGGGTGTTGGCACATCGGGGTAGCCCTTGCTGCCATAGGCAGTCAGCAGAGTCTTGGGCAGCTGGTTGTAAAGAGCAGACCACGGGAAGCCAGGGCCGGGAATGAAAGTGCCAGTGAGCTGGTCAATCGAGCCAGTAGTGAGAGTCGAGATCTGCAGGAAGATAAGACCAAAGTTGAAGAAGGGCAGGAGACTGAACAGACTGGCGACAAATTTGGGAACAAGAGTCGACCACCAAATGAAGCCGACATAGGCATTTGAAAACAGGAACGTCTCAAAGATCATGCCAATGACGAACAGGAAGATGCCGACAAGAACCGCAGTGCGAACTTGGCGAGTCAGGGTTGTGATGAAGAATGCAAGGATAAGCATCGATTCGCCAAAGATGAAGAATGTGAGGAATGTGACCTATTCATGTATCAAACCGAGTAAAATACACCAGTTAGATACTGACAGAAAGCAACAGTCCAATCGGCAATGGCAATGGGATCAGAATAAAGCACTTACGCCAAAGCTTGAGTTCTTGAAGACCTGGAAGTTGAAGATCAGGCCAAAGATGACGGTGAAGAGGGAGTTGAACAGGACAACAACGGTTGTCGAGATGAAGTGGCTGAGCCAGTAGATGGTGGGACGCAGACCCATGACTTCCATACCGTGGCGCTGTCTGAGTTCCTTTTCGCTCACAATCTGGGAAATGACATTGATAAAGACAATCATCACGCTCGAGAAGAAGAAGGTTGGGCCAAAGAATTGCACGATGCTATCCGACAGAATCGATGGAGGAGCCAGTGGCCAGTCCTTCAGGCCAACATCAACATCTGCCTTGACGGTTGCGGTCGGGTCGTTGAGCACGGTGATGATAGCCTCGTCGATACCGCGGACCATCGAGAGCACATCTCGGCTGAACACATCGAGAGTAAGTTTGGTTGAGTTTGTTGTGGCAGTCGAGTTTGTCCACAGCTGGTAGCGCACATTGATGGGCGAAGCGGCAGTAGGCTGAGTGAATGCAATACCTGGTAGTTATGAAGCGGTCAGCAAGTTATTGGGTGAGCAAGATGAATGTCAGGAGCGATGCTCAACAATGCGACTAGCGACTAAATGGTTATCCGCTGAGTGATGCAACTTACCCCATGAAGTCACGTTGGGGTTATAAACAGCATACTTGTAGATGAACTTATCGTCAGGGACTGGGACAATATCAAAGATGCGGCTGGGAGCAGCAGTGGGATCTATAGGTGAGATTGAGTCGGATGCACATACAGTGTCAGTGGTCGAGAATTGATAGGAGAAAGAGATCTGATCTGGACAGTCAAGATCGTATGCACGGACCAGTGAATGCAGGCTCGAGTTTGAACTGGTAGCCAGTGCGCTGCTGGTTCTTGTCGGCAAAAGTCTGCATGATCTTGGTGTAGTCGATGCCATTGACAACACCGGCGGGTGTGTACAAAATGCTGACACAAGGGTCGCCGGGGTTGCGGCCCTGTTTGATACAAGATGGCATGGTCGTTTAGTTGAACGGAGAGAGATCCATAATACTGGAGGAGGACAGCAGCAAGCAGTATAGGGAAATCAGATAGCTGCAGACCTGGCAGGGTTTTACGCCAGGCAGCGAAGCATAGGTTGGATGGGCGTTTGATTTGCGCTGGTTGGCGTAGTCGGCCTGCTGAAGGATGAAAAGCAGGAGCGAGAAGATGAATGGCGCAAGGACGGCCTGGGCCAGCGTCACACCAGTGTAACGATACTGTTGGAGAGACAAGAAAGGTGTCAGTGGTTCGGTATGGACGACAAGCAGCGAAAAAGGGAATGTTGGGAGAGTGCCAAGGATGGCGAGAAGACAGAACGGAGATGTGATTCGTGCTGCGACAGACTCATGATTCGACAGACAGACGGTGCAGTCGTGAATCGTTGCCTGCATGCAAGCTGTGCAGAGTTGCGACCATTCAACTCTGCAAGGGAGATGAAGGACTTGGCAATGTCTTGTCTTGGTGCATATGAATATGTATGTGCACCGCAGCCAAGCGCCACCGCACAAGACTATACACAAGAAACCACCGCCACCACCGCCACTACAGCTGGGCGAGCAAAGCAGGTGCAGCCAGCACAGAGCAGTGGTGGTGGCAGCCATGGTTGGTGGTACGGCAGGCTTGCGAGGATGGGATGGTGCAGGATAGAGCTAGGCAGGAGAGAGAGAGGGCGAGAGGGCTGTCGGTGGATAGGGTGCAAGTGAACGGCAAGAGCCAAACCTGCAGAAGGAAGTTGCGACGCAGCATGATAACAAGCTGATCAAGGAACGAGGCGCCAAACGCACGGCCATGTGTGGCAGCTGGTTGCTTGGGATGCGCGACGTTTGCCATGATGAAGAGGCAAAGAGAGCGGACAAGCTTTGTGTAGAGAAGACGAGGCGAGGGGGACTTGAGAGAGCGAGAGCGAGAGCTATCGAACGAAGTGCCAAGTGATGAAGCTGGGAGAGAGAGAGAGAGGGAGAGGGCAAAAACGATGATCGCACGGGAAAGCGGCGGGACAGCGGAGGGTTGCAACGGGGGGCTCGAGAACTGCGTGCGGTGCACACAACGCCACAGCCCGCTTGGAAGCAATTCAGCCAATCACGTAATCGCAATCCCCAAAAGAAGCGCAGAACGATGGCGGGGTCGTAGCGGCGCTCTCTGCTTCAGTTTCTGTTTTGCTGCATCACCAACAAATCCAACTGCAAATCCAACCGTCCGCCGCCGCTGTTGCTTCTCTTGCTTCCCTCTGCGATCACAAACTGCCAGGCGTCTCAAAAACAAGTCTTCCAGCTCAGACCCAAACCCAAACCCTTACGCTAACCGTCCTCCTGTACCACGCCTCGAATGCCGCTGCTTAACAAGAAGCAGCAGCAGAAGTCACCCGCCGCTGCCCACAACGTGCGCACGGGTGAGTTGGGGGAACCCCATCAGCGACGCTCTTTGAGTTTGTTGGCTTGTTTGAATGCTCCGCGTTCTGCGGTCGCTCTCTCGGTTTGGCTGCAGTGGCGTTGTGCACATTGCTCTCTTGCTTGCCAAGCCAGCAGCGGCCTCTGGCGCACAGCGAGTCTGCAGGCCACGGCAGACAGCCCGCAGACTGTGAATCATACGCTACATAGTCGCAAGAGGATGCTTGCAGCTGCACCTGAACCCGAGGCTGCGCCATCAGCCACAACCAACCAACTGTCCTTGACCTCCCAATCGCCGTTATGATTGTCGCCACCGCCACCTTCGCGTTTCCTTGTAATTACGCCGATCCTCCCCTTCCTTGAAAACCCCAACTGACGAGTTCCGTCCTCTCTTCTCTCTCTCTCTCCTTGGTTTGCATATTCTGCTTTCCTCATTCCATGCGACGTGCGACGTGCGACGTGCGACGTGCGACCTTGGCTCTCTCGCGGGCTCTCTGTGTCTCTCACATCCTCTGCGTCGCACCAACCCTTGAATGGCAACCACCCGCTGTCCTCGAACCTCTCTCAAACTAGCGGGTCCCGTGGCATCGAACCTCCACCAGCCTCAGCAGCAGCAGCAGCAGCAGCCTCATGAGCAGGTTGTGTTCCAGACTGGCAAGGCTCGCCAGACATCTGCTCTTGCTCGCAAGGCCATTTCGTACCAGTCGCGCCAGCTGTGCACCAACATTTGCTGCATCAGGTATGAGGAGACTCAATCTCTGTGGCTTTCTCTGTATATTGCCTCTGTTTGCAATCTTACTATGTATCTCATACTCATCCCTTCTCTCTAACTCTGCGGTTGCTGTTGGATCTGCTACAAACACCAGTCTGTGCCCTCTCCTGATGGTTCTCATTCCTGGCTTGCTCGGCAACTGGCTCCAAGACCTGATTCAGAGCTCCAACCCAATCAGCGACTATCTCCTGTGCTCGGCCTTGAATGCCTCCAACAGTGCTGGTGAGCCTTACTGGACTTCCACAACCACTGCTCTTCCGGCGACCCGTGCTTCGATCTATCGCAACACGATTGGCGATGTCATCTACCACACCAACTGGATGTCCAACACCGATACCATTGACGGCAGTCAGACTCCTTGTAAGCAATGCGTTTTCTAATCTTCTTACTGCTACCATCGCAATTCAAGATACACCCTAACACTGAACTGAACGCTGTCCCATATCTTTGAACCAATACAAACAACAACAACAACAACAATAGGCGTCTTCTGGTTTGGCGAGGACTATCCCACCAACAACAGTGTCTACGAGCCCATCAGCGGTGTCTCTGGCAATCTTGTTCGTGATGCGTAAGTGCCCTATACTCTCCCTCTCTCTCTCTCTAATCGCACTGCCAAAGCAAATCAATCAGCCACACGGTTATTGCCTTTTATTCTGACTTGAAGCCACTGCGCTCTTGCTTGATCTGCACAAATAGCTCGTACATGGCAGAGCCTGTTGGCGGCTGGTTCAACTACTTGAGCACTTCGTCCGATGTCGATAGCGCCAGTTTCTTCCGCGCCTTCCAGAAGCGCTCGTGGGCCGTCTACGGCACAGATCCATCGGTTTCAAGCGCTCTCCTCGGCACCCGTCCTGCCTCTGACCAAATCGATCTGGTCACTCTCCTCTCTGGCTCATCTGGTCCCGCCTTTGTCTCTCCTCAAAACGTTTCCAACACTGGCATTCTCGGCACACTCCCGACTCGCTACTACCTCAACTACTCCAGTGTCGTTAGCGGCAGTCCCGCGGTTTTGCCTGTTCCCTATTTCAACCCTGTTGGTGGCAACTCGCTTGATCTCGACAATGTCATTTCAAAGAACATTGAGGATGCCGTTGCTGCCATTGCACTTCTCGACAAATCGTCCCGGTCCAGCAAGAAGAACCGCACAGTTGTCTATGGCGATCTGGCAGCCCAGATTGACAGCATTCTGACAAGCGTTCCACAGGCTGGTATCTACTTCTCCAAGGTTGACCACGCCAACAAGAAGTATGCCTTTACGCTGCAAGTTGGAAATGATATTCGTATCGTGTCGGCCTCGTCCTATCCCGATTCTGGATCGCGCCAGCTCTACTTTTTGACTCAGTTGACCAATGGTCTGCTGAGAAACAGCGATGTGGGCAAGCTCGGCTCGGCTTCGATCACTCAGGGTATTCGATACTTCCCGCAGGTCAAGAACTCAAAGGAGAACTTGCAGATTGGTAGCTTGCTCGGTGGTATTCTGTATCCATTCGGTGTCTCGTTCTTGCTTCCCGTAAGTCTCTATTGGTCATTTGATCTCTGTTGCAATATATTGATGGATACTACAAGATCCAATGACTTATCGTACTCCCTTGTCTGCTTGATGTATTGACAATATTGGTGTATGATTGTGCCTCGTGTGTAAAAACTAGATTTTCACTCTGGTTCTTGTCAGCGAGAAGGAAACCCGTATCCTTGTGATGATGAAGATGAACGGCATGAAGACTTGGTCGTACTATCTGTCGCACTACATCACCTTCTACATTCTGTATGCGGTGTCGGTCATCTTCTTTGTTGTTCCTGGTCTCGCCATCAACCTGTCTCTCTTCACGCAAACCAGCCCTGCCTTGTTGTTTGTGCTCTTCTTCCTCTGGGGTCATGCTCAGATTGCTCTGTCGCTGTTCTTCTCGTCGCTGTTCAACCGCACTCGATTCGCCCTGAGTAAGTCTTGAATGCTCCCTTGGTATCTCTCCATTCCATTCCACTACCTCTGTACTTCCCCGATTGTTGGAGTTGATTGATGGAATTGACACATTGGATTATGCCTTTGCTTTCTACCCTCGTCTCGCTTTCGCACTGCTCTTTGTTGCACAGTTGTTGTGTTCCTGATTGTGCTCAGCAGTGTGATCATCTCACTGGCATTCCCTAACCTGTATCCCGACCAGCAGCTTCCTGTCGCCTACTTCATCTGGCCACCATTCGCCTTCTATCGCTCGCTGGATGTGCTCAACGTTGCATCCTACAGCCCACTCCAGCGCGTAAGCCATCTTGCCTTTGATCTTGCTCTCCTTGATTGTCGCTGACTTTTCCTGGTTCTCCATTTTATCCTCAGCCCTACACGCTCGACCGCCTCGTTTCAGGCGATGAGGTCTTCAACATTGTCCTCATGCTCTTTGGCGACACTTGCATCTACATCATCCTCGCCTTCTATCTCAATGCCGTGTTCCCCACCGAGTTTGGTGTGCGCAAGCCGTGGCACTTCCCCATCAGCGATCTCTTCAAGGCTGCCGGCCGATCGTCCCGCAAGCGTGCCAATGGCGGTGTTGATCCCAAGTCCGAGGCCGAGCTTGCTCTCGCCATCAATGTCGATGCCTCTGAGACCCGATTTGAAGACGCTGATGTCAAGGCTGAGCGCAACCGCATTGATTCCAACCAGTTCGACCCTGCTTCGCCTCTGATCCTCAAGCATCTGCGCAAGGTCTTTGGCGGCCGTGGTGGTGCTGGACCCAAGCTTGCTGTCAAGGATGCCACCTTTGCCGTGGAGGAGGGCATTGTCTTTGGACTACTTGGTCCCAACGGTGCCGGCAAGACAACCATCATCAGCATGCTCACTGGTCTCTTTGGAGCCTCGGCTGGATTTGCTTCGATTGGCGGCTTCGACATCAAGAACCAGACAGAAGAAGTCTACAAGCGCATTGGTATCTGCCCTCAGGTTAGTTGCATCATGTGATTGTTGTGCTCTCCCTTCTCCCGTGTGCAACCTCTGTCTATGTATCTTGATAGTGGTCGAGGAGTGACGATGAATAATGCAAACATATCCAACTGACTGGCTGACTGACTGACTGACTGACTGAATGCGCAATGATCCTTTCGTCCTCTTTGCCTCTATGATCTCAACAAAACTTGTACTCTCTCCCCTCCCCACTTTCACTTTCACTAGTTTGATATTCTCTGGAGCGAACTGACCGTCGGAGAGCATCTCTACTTCTATGCTCGCCTCAAGGGTATCCCTGCACACCAGGAACGCCTTGCGGTGCAGCAGGCGCTTCGCAACGTGTCCCTGGAAAAGTTTGAGCATCGCCAGTCGGGAGGACTCTCTGGAGGCGAGAAGCGTCGTCTCAGCATTGCCATGGCGCTGCTTGGTAGCCCCAAGGTTGTGTTCCTTGATGAGCCCACGGTAAGTAGTATCATTCCTAATGATGACGAACCATATTCAAGGATACATATCTATACCATGTCCTCTATCCTTGCTTTTAACAGAGAATGCGATACTGATCACATTCTTTATATACATATCTCTCTCTCTCTCTCTTCTGTTGTTCAGACTGGACTTGATCCCGAAGTGCGTCGTCTTATCTGGAGCATCATCGACTCCTCCAAGGTGGGCAAGACAGTCGTGTTGACAACCCACTCGATGGAAGAAGCCGAGGCTCTCTGCCAGCGAATTGCCATCATGGCCAAGGGCACTCTGCGCTGCATCGCCGACCCCTCGCGTCTGAAACAGCTCTATGGCTCTGGCTTCCACATCTATTTCAACTGCCACGCTTCCAGCATGCAGCGTGCTTGCGAATGGATCGAGGCGACTCTGCCCAGGGGATGGAAACAGATTGATGCGTTTGCTACTAGCGCTACTTATGAGTTCCCTGCTGTCCCTGGCGCTCTTGCCGACTTGTTTGAAACTATCGAGGCGAGCAAGGCTGATTATGGTCTCCTGGATTGGGGTGTCAGCCAAACTACTCTTGAGGATGTCTTTGTCCGATTGATCAGCGAGAACGATGCTGATGCTGACTAAATATCAGCAAGAGCTTACTCTCTCTCTCTGACTCCTTCTCTTCACTCGCGTGGGCTCGTATTGGTGCAAACCAATCTCCTGCTTTCTTCAAACCCAACCTCTTCTTCTCAAACTCTCTGTTTCTCAGTCAATGAATCCCTCGCAGATATTCATACAGAACAAAAGATAATCAAATAGACAAACAGATTTGATGCATGAGTATATCGCTATCGACATTTAGATTTTGCTTTGGAGAAGAAAGAAAACAAAAGAGCAGTGGAAGATAGTAGAGTAAGAGGAAGGAAAACGCTTTTTAGAGGAGAGGGGAGAAGGAGACACTTGCTATTTGTGGCGAGGATAAATGCGTTATGAAAAAGTAGAGAGATGAACCCGTAAGTCGGAAAAAGTAACATAAAAGGGACATAGAGACAAGAAGGACGGAGGGAGTGGGGAAAGGGAAATTTGGATAGATTTTGAAAAGAGGAAATAGATCTAGGACTAGTTGTGGGCAAAACTGTGCATGGGGATCGGCTGGTGATAGGCTTGATAGTAGTTATTGGGGTTGTGGTGGTTGTAGTAGCCAGTGTAGATGCCATGATCCGACTTGTAGAAGCCATTGTTAATGTTGTTACTGTTGTTGATATTGTTGATGTTGTTGTTACTATAGTAGTAGTGCGGATGACTGTTGTAATAAGTTGAAGCATGAACAAGAGAGGGCTGCGAGGCCATAGTGCAAGGATGAGAAACAGTACAGTTTGCGACAGGATGATAATGCATGGGTGGTGGTGTGAGCGAGGACGAAGCCGACGAATCGGCAGAGCCCTCAAGGTATTCAGAATACTGCATATTCTGCTGGGGACTGTGCGTCTGCATAAACTGCGAGTCGTTGAGACTGTTCTGCATGGACACAATCTCGCGCAGTCGCAGATTGATCAAGTGGTCACGCAGGGCAGTCAGATGCAGGGTCGTGCGAAGCATGTCAGCACGGAACGCCAGCAGCTCGTCAATGTCAGCACGGGAGAGCGGCGTGACAGAGATGGAGGAGCGATCGTAGTCGTCGCGGTGCCAAGTGGCAGCGACAGAGACGAGCGGGTTGAACGAGACGCAACGACGTGGGGGATAGTGTGGCTGTGCAGCAGCAGCAGCAGCACCATCGGCAGCAGCAGCAGTTGCAGTTGCAGTTGTTGCTCCCATTGTTGTTGTTGTTGTTGTTGGTAGTGGACCAGGGTGTTGGAGGGAAAGTGCATGGCGGTTGTTGTTGTTGTTGTACTGGCGCTGCTGGGAGTGGGCAAGCGACAGAGGCAGCGATAGCGACAGAGCAAGCGGCGGTGGTACTGTTGCGGGTGACGCGGCGGGTGACGGCGGTGGCTCAGCGGCATCAACTGCATGGACTGCGCTGGTTCCTGCGGCTGCGACCGTGGGTTCTGGCGGCGGCGACGCGGGAGCAACGACGCTGGCACTGACGCTGCCACTGGCACCGATAGGACAACCAGCAGCAACTGCGCGCGGGCTCAAGCCGCTTCCGCCGTCAGGATTAGTGGGAGACAGGGGAGACAGGGGAGACAGGGGAGACACGGGGGAGACAGCAGCGGCAGCAGTGGCTGTCTCACGCTCAGCAGCTTGAGACTGAGACTGAGACTGAGCCAGAGCTTGAGCTTGAGCCATTGCTGTTGCTGTTGCTGTTGCTGTTGCTTGAGCCGGGGTTGTGGTTGTTGTGGTGGTTGGGGGAGACACAATACAGGATTTGCCTCGTGGCAGCTGACCAGCAGCTGACCCAGAGACAGAGACAGAGACAGAGACAGAAGCCCCAGCCACAGTCCTGGACTGCGGAGGATGCTGGGGACGGGAGAGAGACTGGGAGAGAGCTGGATACATGGGAGGAGACTCAGAACACACAGAGGAACAAACAGAAGAGAGGCGAGTGGGAGCAGGAGCGGGAGCGGAAGCGGCTGGCGCCTGTGCGTGTGGCTGCATGCGTGGGGGGGATTTGCGTGCGTGTGTGCGTGCGTGTTTGTGTTTGTGCGTGTGCGAGTTTGAACACAAAATGCAACAAACTGGGTTTTGACTCATCCGCCAAATGCAAATGCAAATGCAAACCAAAACTCAAATAGCAGTCCTCAGGATCACAACATTCTGGTTTCGCTTGGTGTTCTCGAGTCAGTCGCAACAAGCATCCACAGCGTCATGAGCTCAACCAAGCGAACAAGAGGTGGCTCCTGCTCGCTCCGTCTCTTTTACGCTCGCTTCTTCATGCCAGCAATAACATTGACTCTGTTGATCAACAACTATCTCGCCAATCTGCAACTGCAACTGCAGCTTCAGAAGGTTCTGAAGACGATCTCGATGATCCAAAGCACAAACTGTCTGCGCAACGCAAGAACGGCGACAACGATGCAGACAACATCAATCATGGGCACAGCGATGGCCACGGCCATGACCATGATCGTGATCATGAAGAAGAAGGAGATGATGACGATGATGATGACGATATTGGTCCTATGCCAGTGCTGCCATCGTCAGACGCAGATGCCGATGGACACGGAGCACCTCGCAAGAAGAAGCGAGTGCTCAGACACGAGCATCTGTTTCTGGCCAACCTGCCGACCGCAGACATGTACGAAGTCTCGCTGATGCACAGAGACATTGTCAACTTTGTCTTTGTCACAAGGTTTGTTTGCCTGTCTCTCTCTCTCTCCCTCTCCCTCTCCCTCTTTCTCTCTCTTTCTTACCATGAATTCCCTCTGACTTTGGAACTCGC
>JH392938.1:57839-77447 GCA_000235945.1 Homolaphlyctis polyrhiza JEL 142
TCGCTAGTCTAATGTTAGTGGAGACNCCAAACTAGATTGTTCATCGTTTTGAGCAATTGGTTCCAAGGATACAGGCGCAGCTGTGGAATTGGATGCAAGTGCCGCAGGTTCAGTTGTCACAGGCGTTGTTTGCGATGCAGCGGGTGTGGGTGCGGGAGTGGATGCATGCGTGCTGGCATCCTTGTGATCCTTTTGTGTAGGCCTATTATGCTGTGCTTTTTGCTTTTTGGATTTGCGAGTCGGTAGGGCAAGTGGTGTTGGAGGTAGCGGAGGACGCGCGGTGAGAGGTGACGGAGTGATGATGGGCGCTGGAGCAATTTTGCTTGCCTTGACTACTGGCACAGACTGCTGCTGTTGCTGCTGTTGCTGCTGTTGCTGTTTTTCAGTGGACGACGACGAAGGCTGCAGCACAGTCGAAGGGCCAGACGGCTTTGCAGAAGGACCAGAGCTGCTTGTAGGAGATTCATCCTTGAGTTGCTGTTTGGTTTTGGCCAGTTTCTTGGATACCGCATCGGGTTTTTGAGATTGTGCCGGCTTCGCTTGAGCAGCGGTGGTATTCTTGGTCTGTGAAGCAGTAGGTTTTGTTGATGCTGGAACAGAGACTGACAAGGCCGATTCAGTCGAACCACGCTTGTCATCAGCAGAAACAGTCATTGCAGTCGATGGTATGGGTTGGATAGACTGCTGCTGCTGTTGCTGCTGTTGCTGTTGCTGCGGCTGTTGAGGTTGTTTTGCAGCAGCAGGCTTTATGGTGAGAACGCGTCGGGCAGATGGCGCTGATGTGGATAAATGATTCGGCGCAGAGGTCTCAAGCGATGATGCAACAACAGCCGAGAAAGTTGCATGCGAGTCTAAAGCAAACGCACTCGAATTCGATAGCTCAGACGAAACCATGTCGTTTTCTTTTTGGTGCATTTTAGGCGGCGAATGTGCATCGTCGTGTATAGACTCTGATTTGGGTGTTGTTGACAAATCAATGTCGATTGCTCCTGGCGATAGCGTCATGTCCCACTCAGATTCGTTGGAAAACTCAAAGGCTGAAAGAGCAGAGGGACGCAGACCCGGAGGCGATGACACGATTGACGATTCGGTTGTTGATGAACTGCCGAATCCAAGTCCAGTGTTGAAACCTGATGCAAAGTCGCTTTCAGTGCGAGTCGGTGAGTACTGTCGTTGTTCGGGTTGCTGTTGCTGTTGCAGTAGTTGTAGTTGGGTAGAGATATCTAGTGGTGCATACTGCGAGAATGCCGTAAAGGGTTGCGCAAATTGCGATGATGGGGTAAACTGGGATGCAAACGGGGTTCCGGATGAGGTGATTGATCCAAACATATTTGTTGAAAAGGGTGAAGCAGATGATAGTGAATGTGACTGAGTAGGCTGCTGTTGCTGTTGTTGCTGATAGTGCCTGGGATACATCATAGATGATGCAGAAGAAGGTTTGGCCATATCAGGTGCAACAGGCAACTGTTGCTGAGCGAGATGGTGTTGGAATAGTGGCGGCGTTGCGGTGGAAGCAGGCTGAGGAACAGGCGAAGAAGAGAAAGAAAGGGCAGAATTCGGTCGAAGAGGCTGCAGATTATGAAAGTCGCGTCGGAACGGCGAGGCAGAGACCGACGACGACGATGATAATGATCGCAGCGGAGGGAAATTGTCATCGTCGCTCAGGAGAATTTGCCTGGAACCGATGACATTCGACCCTGCGCGATTTGACCGAGCTGGAGTTGATGTTGCTGATGTGTTGAAGATGGCTGTTGCTGTTGTTGCAGATTGACCTGTTGCTGCTGCATCAACTGCTGCTGCTGTTGTTGCTGCTGCTGGGCCAGTGAGACTGTGGTCATAATGTCCAAGCTCCCGTTGTTCAAGTGCTGCTGCTGAGACAGGTATCCATTGAGATATTCCTCCCGACTGGCCGGCGGGAGCTCCTTGAAAAAATGCGCTAGCTGTTGTTGCTGTGCTTGTAAAGTGGCATCGCCTATAGATCCAGGGGGGGGGGGTCAAGACATGGTCAGATGTGCCAAATGATGCGACAAACATCTTTCTTATCACAGCCATACAAAAAGTATTGCCCAATGTAAGAAAGCATAGAAAGAACTATAGATTACCATATTGGTCCTCTAGCGATTTTTCAAGCAGTTTCAGCCGACTTCGCGATGCAGCATCAGGGATGCCAATACCCGTTGGAACAACCCCAGGCATTCCTCCACGGCCCGCCGCGGCTGCTGCCTTGAGTTGTTGTTGCTGCTGACCACGAAGTTGCAACTCGCGAAGCTGATCAAGCTGGAACTGGGAAGTATATCCGGCATCAAGACCACTGACAGACGCCGGTGCGATTCCAGCAAGAAGCTGTTGCTGCTGCTGCTGGTTAAACTGGGACAGAAGCTGTTGTTGCTGCACAGCGGTCATACGTTGCAGCATTTGCTGTGTTGGGAAAGCTTGCTGTTGCTGTTGCTGTTGCTGCTGTTGCTGTTGTTGCTGAAGCTTCATGCGGTTCAGCATATTGATGTGCTGCTGCTGTTGCTGCTGCTGCTGAAGAGCTTCCTGTTGTCGGAGCGACAGAGACGATATCGCAGCCGAAGGCGACATAAACCCAGTGTTTTGTGGAAGAACAACTGGCATGCCAGGTCGCTGAGCACGTCCAACAACCGATTGCATCAACAGCGGATTGCCAAGACGCTCAGCCGCAAGAAGATTGTTTGCCTCGCTCCAGCGCGAGTCGTCCATCTGCTGCTGCCCAGTGCTAAATGGAACAGATGCATCAGGGAAACCCGTTCTCAACGCCTCTTGAGCATTGACTATAAGTCAGGTCAGAGTTTCACAACACAAAAGCAAGTCAGTTGGCGCTTATTCATGATATCCATGCAAACAGTCTCTTAAAGCAGATCAGTTACAATAGATATCCGCACCAGCAGGTTTGCTTGGAATAGCAGCTTGATATCCAGCAGCGGCTGCAGCGGCACCAGCACCAGCACTACCTGCAGCACCAGCACCAGCGCCAGCACCCACGCCAGCTGCAGCAATGACTGGATTGCTGAGATAAGGCACTGTCAACAAATCTGCTCGGAATGGATCAAACGCGCCACTGTAACGAGGAACAAGACGCCATCCAAGGTCGCGAATCGCTGAAGCAATGTCAAACGGCTCCTTTTTCGTCAAGGGTGAATGCTGTTGCTGTTGTGCATTGCCGGCGTGATGGCTTGTCCCACTTGAAGGAGATTCCAAAGGTTCGCCATCAAGGGCTTTTGAGCCTAGAATCTCATATTCAGGCTCCTGCGATGGCGGCTCGCTAGTAACCTGCTGCTGCTGTTGTTGTTGTTGTTGGGTTGAGATGGATGGAGGAGTCTGTCCTGAGAAGCCGGCACAGAAAGAGCAGGCTGTGACGGTGTCTGATGAGGCGACATAGCAGAGCCTGCAGCCAACGAGGAAGCCTGTGGCTGACTCTGCTGCTGAGAATGTCCCGCGTGGCTTGATGAGCCCACGGAAAACGTGTCTGAGATGGTTCGTTCCTTGCGGCGCTTAGAGTTGATGGCTGCAGAAGCAGTGACGTCACTGTTGCGGCTTTGCGGACGATCTGCTTCGAGTGCGGGATAGTGGCGTGGATCAGTGATATCGATAGGCACGCGCTGAGCTTCCGAGTCAGAGTCAGATGTTACATCGGAAGCGCCAGCTTGAGTAGAAAGTGTTGGGAATTGTTTGTGGCTTGCGAGTGGAATTGATTTTGCCCTGAATAACAGATGGACAAGGCATGGCATGAAGCAGCTGGTTAGTGCACAGATCGATGATTATACTGAGCATCTTGTGATATGGAGTGCAGCCAAGAGACTCGCATACCAGTTGACTGTTGTCGGCAACACGTTTTCTTCCTTATCCTCACGACGAGCTGATGAGAACGTTGGCGCTCGCTGGCCTGGACGATCACGGCTGGTCGAAGCAGTTGCGTTGCTGAAAGACAAATAGTGTGTCAGCAATCTCAAAGCACAGCTATTCTTGTAATACATCAGGGTTTCAGCGGCAGCAACAAACCTTTCTGCTTCTTCGCCAGGCTCGTGCAGGAACTGGCATCCCACGTTCTGGCACTGCTGGTTCTTCAAAAAGTAGGAGCAGTACTTTGTAGTTCCAAAAGTCGCTCTGTCAAAAAGATGGCGGCATTTGTTGGGTTGATTATGCGTCAGTGTTAGTCGCAGTATCGCATAGAAATATGGCACTAGAAAACAGCATGGAGATCTTCATAGGAAATCACTGACCGAACGACACGACCCTCGCATAGACTGCCATCAACTGCCTCAATTGCACGAGCGGCGTCTTCTTTTCGGGTGTAAGTGATATAGACACCGTTGTTGTTTGCTGCAGGAGACATGGCAACATGCGGCTGATTCCTTCGATTGACAACAACCTTGAAAATCTTGCCATATTGACCAAAATAGTCATGCGAGCGCAGAATCTGGACAAGAGATAGACAAACAAGGAGTGAGAGAGAGAGAGAGAGCAGCGAAACAGATAGGAAAATAGTATTGCGAGTTAGCAAAGCAGCGTAGAGTGCCATCAAAGACAGAGTCAAGACAGATAAGATAGTGAGAGAGACAAACCTCTTCGTTCTGAAGCTTGGGGGGAAGACCAAGAACATAGACAAGATTCTTCTGCACAACGCGAACGTTGGCAAGCTGTTTGCGAGAAGCAATTTCCTGCTCTTTGCGTTCTCGTTCTTTTTTCTTTTTAGCATTCTTGAGTTTCGAGACTCTGCCGTACAAACGCATATAGCAAGGACAAGCAAGCAAGTGCAGGTGCAAGTATGTGTGTATGGATATATGTGTTTATGAGTGGAAATATGCAGCAGGATAAAACGGATGAGAAACGAGTCAGAATTGAGTAACGAGTTTTACTTTGGACAGCGAGCATTCAAGCGGCTCAAGCAGCGACTGTAGAAACAACAAACAACAAGCAAGCAAGCAAGCAAGCAAGCAAGCAAGCAAGCAAGCAAGCAAGCAAGCAAGCAAGCAAGCAAGGGCAGCAGCAGCAGCAGCAGCACAAAGTTGCGACTCAACTCTTCAGGCGGCACAGGCTTGAACTCGATCGAGTCCTCGGAATACGGACGGCGACAGGCGGGACAGAGACCGTTCAAGTCTTCCTTGATGTGATTCCAGCAGAAGCGACAGATCTGAGTGTAACCAGATTGCCATTATTTGCGTTGGCATTTCAAATTGTTAGTTGTTGGGCCTCTCTCTCTCGCTGTGTGTGTCTTGGCCGCTTGTCGCCTGTCGCTTGCTCAACAACACACAAACAACCACGATCACGCCAACCAACAGACAGGCAGCAGGACCAGAGGGCAACTAGAGCAACTAGGAATGCAAGCTAAAAGGGAGGCCGGGCCAAGAGACAAGCAGGACGAGAGGACCCGCAGGACACACCTGGTACCCGCACGGACATGGCTTGAAGTACTTGTCAGTGATGTCAATCTCTTCCATGCAGAGCGGACATTCGAGGTCCTCGTCGTCCGAGAACGACATGGTGGAGGCCGAGCAGAAAGAAACAGAAGCGAGTGGATGGCTTTGATGGTATCAAAGGACAGAGAGTGGATCTGGCTGAGATGTGCTTTGGATGTAGAACTGTGTGTCTGTCTGTGTGTGTTTGTGTCGGAAGCTGCGCTGTTTGGCTGGCTTGTTTTTCTTGACGAAGCGAAGAGGGATTCAAACTGGCAGAACACACAACAACAAAAGGATCCTCAGGACTTTCACCTTCTCTCTCTCTCTCTCGCTCGCTCGTCCATCATCGCATCTCCTGATATCGCTACAGTCACTCTAAATCAAGGCTAGGCAAACTAGACAGCTATTTATTGATCAATTTTGTACTAGTATAAGTATGGCCAAGGAAACCAAACAAAACAACGAGCAGAGAACAAAGAATTCAAGAGCTTCCTATCATCCATCCCCGTCTCCCGTCCCCCGTCCATAATTCAGGGATATCCGCTTGTGCACAAGATGTTTCAGGGAGATCCAGTGATGATGGGTGAGGAAGACCACCCATCGCCTCGAATTCCCCATCCACTCCAGACCTCCTGCTCAACTATAGGCATGTTGCCACCCATGACAACAGGGTTGCCTCCGCCACTGGCGCTTTGATCGAATTGCCAATGGTATCGTCCGGCAATGGCGCTCTTGTCAACTGTACGTTTTTGGCGCGTTCGCATCCATTGCGATGTGATGAGTAAAGGAATCTTGGGCTGCGTGTCTGTAGTTTGAGATGGCTCGCGCTCAGAGGAAGTATCATGGTTTGTTGTTGTTGTTGCTGATGCTGCTGCTGCTGCTGATGCTGCTGCTGTTGTCGCAACAGTTGCGGCGGCAATCGCAGCATCATACAATCGCTTCTCCTTATCAAGTCCGAAAAACTCTAGGACAGTTGCATCGCCCTCAAAGAAAACCTTTCGGATCGAGGTGATATTGGGCAGAGCGCAGGGTTCTGTTGTGTTTGAAAAGGCAGTGGGATGAGCATCGGGCTCACCAGGAAGATAGATATAGACTTCTCCAGAGATCTCAACCGTTGATTTGTTCTTGCGTCCATAGTCTGGTCGGTAGGATCGCTGCTTGATTTGGATTTGCCGCTGTTGCTGGACATGCTGATGGAGTTGCGTGTGGTACCGTTGCTCATGCAGCTGTTGTACTCGTCGGGGTCGAGTTCGAAGCCACTTGTTGTCAGAGTTTTTCACACTGCTTGGCGGTGCTGTTGCTGAGTCGCGTGAAGCATAAACGTCGAGAAGCGAGGCGCGAAGAGCGGCTGCGGTTGGGCGAGATCCAGTCAGATGTCCAGATGCCGAGGAAGCGTCGTCGAACGGCGAAGCGGATCGTGTGCCACCTCGACCATTACCAATGAGTGCGTTGAACTCAAGCGCTGGAGGGTTGGCGATGGCTGGCGGTGGAGGCTGAGGTGTGACACAGACATAGACCATCTCTGTCACAAGTAAAAACTCGATGGGTTGAGAGAGTCCATGAGCAGTCGACATGAGTAGGGGCAAATCAGCATCGGTGATTCGTTCCAGTGTTGGCTGTTGCTGCGATCGAGATCGTCGCTTTGAGGAGGGAATCAGACGCACTAGATCGCCAACGTGGATGCATTCTGCACCAAGACGGAACCGCTTGATTTGTTTACGCGTGATGGTTTCTTCGACCTCGTCCGTTTCGTTTGTGCGTGTAGCATCAGGGTCAGACAGCGCATAGCTACCACCACCGTGGTTTCCATTTACGCCTCCACCACTGCCATTCATCTGCGCTGCTGTTATTGTGCGTGTAGTGGCAGATCCAACAGAAGTTCCAGCAACACTGGCGCGCCGAGTCAATTCAACTGGCTGTAAACTGCTCTTCAAGTCATCAAGAGTCGGAAACGGAACACGCTTATAGATGTGCATCTGGATAGATGCTGTCGACGCATCGTCCATCAAGCCATTGTAAAACTGCGATCGTTGTCGTTTTGGTACATAGTAGCTGAGTACCGAGCCGACCTGACCACATCGACCATGGCTGACACCCTGTCTCATCAACTCATTCGTCATATTCACAATCATCACCGGCGCAGAGCCGTTTTGTCCGTTTAAAGTCGCTGGCTGAATCACTTTTGGATGGATCGCTTTTCTGCTCATGACTTCTTGTGAAATGCGGCCACAAAACAGACGGCCTGCAAGCGACGGGTTGATGACCTGCTTGACATCGATTCTTGCTGGTTGGTACTTGAGTTCGCGTTCGTTTGAGTCTTGAGCAGCGGATAGTAGCGACGAGACAGGGAAGTCGCGGATACATTTTGTAAACTCATCGATACGCTGTCGCTGTGTTGCATCGCAGGGATCATCCTCGTCCTCGTCATTCTCACTTGAAACGGCCCAGCTTCCTGCACGGTGGATTGCGCACACCATGGCACGGTTGAGATGCGTATCGAGCGACAGATAGGGTTGATGAAGAAGATACGGTACAAGCTGCGAGTCTGGAACAACAAAGAACTCGGATTGCGTCGCAAATGTACGCAAAGACTCTGGGGTTTTGCCGTCGATATCAGAGACTGTTGTCAACGTAGAGACCGATGGCGACCAGGGTGTTGAGGTTGGAAACGGCAACGCACGAACTAGATACTCGTATCGCTGATCGTCTGGCGGCGCACGGAACGCACCAAGAAGTCTCATCCAGCTTGCACTGGACGAACGCGATGCAGCTGGCTGGTTTCCACGCCGTGATCCTGCAGATTTGGAGGATGCCTTTTTGCTTCGTGGTGCTTGTAACGAAAGAGCGCTGCCACCAGATGACGACGTGGCTGTGAGTGCTACTGGCTCTTGCAGAGAGGCTTCAGGTGGCACTGTGGCAGTAGCAGTGGGTGGTGCCATAGCTGGCAATGATTCAGCTGGTGTTGGTTCTACAGATGATTGGACTAGTATCCGCAGAATAAGAGCAACTGTCTTAGCATCAGTGCGTAAAACAAGGCTCAATCAGCTCATAGCAGTTACCATTGGACTGTTCCTTATCAGGTTGTGCGTCCGTCTCTGCGGCTGCTGTGACAGTTTGTACTGGATCGATATCAACGTCCATGGCATCATCGCCATCTTTTGCTGCTGCGAATTGCACATACCAAGTCAGCAGCGTTTCCAGGCACATTTACTACTGAAAGCTATGAAATCAAAACTACAGTGTACATACCAGAATCAACAGCCTCATCTGAGCTCTGAGGCTCCACGCTGTCAGCACTCAATGTCTCTTGCACAGCTGGCATGCTTTCGATAGCTTCTGATGGTTGATTAGTTGCTGGCCGGTCTTGATCAGCCAAAGACAGCACTGAGTATAATCGAAAGGATTTGGTAGTAGATAGCACCGATAAATCAACCATTAGCATTCACCATCTGATTGCATTGAAAACAATCAGATAGTCAAGCGTCGAGCGATCTTGACGCGACAAGCCAACAGCAACAAATAAACACAAGCAAACAAACCTTGATCAACAGCTTTGCCAGAACTTGAATCGGATTCGACAATGTTGGGAGATTCAATAGCGTCACTCGGCATTTCGACAATTGATTCAAACAAGATCTCTTCTGTGGGGGACGGTTGCTCGTGCTGCTTTGACGCTGGCTCTTCAACGTTGCCTTGGGCTTCAAGTTGCATCATATCATCACCATTTTCTTGTGGTTGCTGTTCAAGTACGTGTTCCTCTTGATCTTGCATTTGATCTTGCACTTGTTCCTGCTGTTGCACCGACTCCTGTTCTTGCACCGACTCCTGTTCTTGCACCGACTCTTGTTCTTGCACCGACTCTTGTTCTTGCACTTGTTCTTGCAGTTGCACTGGCTGCTCCTGTTCACGGTGCTCAATTTCCTCGTTCAGTTGCCCTTCTTCGACCAAACACTCTGCCATATTCGACTCCTGCTCAGTCAGGTCCTTCTCAATCGACACAAGTTCAACATCAACAGCCGGAAAATCACTGGGTTCAGCGACAGCGCCAGTGGATGGCGGCTCAAGCAGGCGACTAGAGCTATCGCCGTCGATTGGCCATGCCGGAATCAACCCCGCTCCCTTTGGATTATCATCGACATCGAGCAAAGACGGCTCGACTGGAGCAGAGATTGCGGTTGCTGCTTCGGCAGCATCGGCGGCAACCGAGCTTAAATGTATCGCTGATGACATGTCTAGATCTGTGGTAACATTGGCTTGGTCACCAAAAGGCATCGGAACGTCATTGATCGTCGAAGCGACCGTAATAGTAGACTCCAAGTCATTAGCAATAACTTTTGTATCCCCCCCCCCCCGGGTGAGAAAGAAAAGCCGTGCCGTGCAATGCCATGACGACAGACCACCCGTCGCCCGCCACGAAATCACAAGAGCATCAAAAGATTGTAACAATGACAATATGTGTCAGTAGAATGAACATACAGGTGTATTGTGCAGTATCGTGTCAGGTTTACAAAAACTTAAATACCTGGTAAAACGCTCTGCTGCAAAGTAGGAAGATCGATTTCTTCCGAGGACAATAATGCATCAGTGACAGATGCCAAATCATCGGCGCTGGATACAGGTAATTCAGGAGCAACAGTCGGCGCAGTGTCCTGTGGATCATCTTTGGCTGGAGAAGGTGCCGACGCGACAGGATTCTCAGTTGATTCAGGCAAAGCAGGCAAAGCAGGCAAAGCAGGCACATCTTGTTTCTCTGGTTCCGCAGCATCTGCCATATCAATATCGGCAGCAGTAGTAGTAGCAGCAGTAACAGCAGCAAGGTCTTCAACTGTCACATCACATAAGAGTGTCAAAGTCAGCAAAGACACGACGGAGAGCTAGTAACCGCAGTTCCATCAAAACATGTTGAGGGCCACTTACCTGCACCAATGGTCTGAGAGTTATTTTGCGCAGCAACCTTGTTCTGAACAAGGATTCTAGAGACAACAATACAAGGCCACAGTTCCGGTTGTTGTGGTGCAGCATCAGAACTAGTTGATGGCATCGTTTCGACAGGGCGTACAGCCCAGCAGATATCACCCGGCCGAAGTCCGTGGGTAGATGGATACGTGACACAGGGGAATCGTGTCTGGACACCAGCGCCGTGTGTTTGCCAAAGACCCAAAACTTCTGGAGAAAGCCCCATTGGTATCATAGGCGGAGTTTGTTGTTGCTGTTGTTGCTGTTGTTGCTGCTGCTGTTGCTGTTGGGTCTGTACTGCCGTAGTTTGTTGCTGCTGCTGTTGCGACTGTTGATCTGCTTCTGGTGTAAGCCAGTTTGCATTCTCAATACAGCGAACGAATAGAGGACAAAGGAAAGCAGTGTAACAAGGTGAATAGGAGAATATAGATACCTGTCTGTGCACTGATTCGAATGCGCTTGGTTGGTGGCGGTTTAGCGGCGGCAGTAGCAGTAGCAGTGGTAGTGGCAGAAGAGATGGAAGCAGCAGCAGCAGCGGTTGCAGCAGCACTAGCAGGTTTCATTGGGGACTGAGACTGCGTTGGAGGAATGCGAGATGGGTCAGCGTGATCCGACGTATCCAAGACCGATGCAGCATTCTTTTTGAGAACGATCCGAATGCCGGTTGAAGACGAAGACGAAGACGAAGACGAAGTTGATGCTTGTTGAGTTTGCTGCTGTTTTTGCTGTTTTGTTTGTGATGCTTGCGATGTTTGATCGACTTCTTTGGAAACTGATGCCTTTCGCTTTGGGATTTTGAGGATGACTTGCGGTGTTGTTTGCCGTGTTTTGGTTGCACTTTGATCCAGTTCGGCGATGTCTATCGGGGCATCTTTCAAGACATCTAATGCAGAGTCAACGGATTGATCTGATGAGTTACCCGCCTCAATGTCTGATTCGGTGTCGACGGTGCTGGTATCATTGCTTGTTGCAAGATCTTCGAATGGCGGAGGCTTTGAACGAACAATGCTGACTGCAGATGGATCGAATTGCTGCTTGATTGAGACTGATGTGGCAACAACAGGATCAAGGTTGGCATGGGTGCTTGTGCGACGAGTCAATATGAGTGATGAGTGCTGCTCAGCCTTGATACGTTGCGATGGTTCAAGAATGCTTGATGTGTATGATGGCTGCTGTGTTTGAGCTTCTTGCTTATTCTCTTGTTCCCAATCATGCTTTTTGACCCATGACTCGCCAGACGTTTGATGTTGCTGTTCCAGATTCTTTAGGCTAGCAGCCGCAAGGGTAGTCGCGCTTCGTCGTGTTACAGATTCTCGCGAGCTGGTAGACGGCGCTGGCAGAGCTGGGATGAGCGGCGGGCTATACTCAGTAAGATCAACAACAACCTTGTTGGATGTAGTGGAGGAATATCCGGTCATGTGTGTGCCATGCTTATGTGGGTATGCTTGAGCCGACTGAGGCGGAGGAGGCGGCGGGGGTGGAGGGATAAGTTCTGTTTGACGACGATCGTCGTATCCCGGAGATTGGTAGTATCTCTGGTGGCCACCAACTATCGACATTGGTGCAGGTCCAAATGAATACCAAGGGCCAGAGTCTGATGGCTGCTGCAAAGCTGAACGCGGCTGAGGCTGATACGGCTGCGTATGCTGGAGGTGTTGTGGATGCTGCATGTGCTGTGGATGATGCAACTGTTGTTGCTGCTGCTGTTGCTGCTGTTGCTGTTGCTGTTGCTGCTGCATGTAAGCTTGCTCAGACTGGAAAGAAGCCGCCGGTTGATGTTGCATCTGGAATTGTTGATGGATTGGATGGCGAGGATGCTGCATCAAATGTTGTGGATGCTGACTCTGAGCCAGTTGAGCATGCTGTGAGTGTTGCTGATGATGAAGCTGAATGGGCAGCGGTGCGAGCGAGTATGAATGCTGGGTTAGGTGGTACTGCTGCTGCTGCTGCTGCTGCTGTTGTTGTTGCTGCTGCTGCTGTTCCTGTTGTTGTAGATGCGACTGACGAGGTTGATGCTGGATCAGAGCAGATTGCTGCAAGGGAATCGGCAATGAAGGAAGTGGTGGCGGTGGTGGAGGCAACAACGATGAAGTTTGATTATAACTTTGGTCAGATATGTGGATAGGATGCTGCTGCGATGCATACGATGGATACGGTGCTGCTTGCTGCTGATAGACAGGAAGTTGTTGTTGCTGTTGCTGCTGCTGCTGCTGTTGCTGCTGTTGCTGTTGTTGAGCGGAGATTTCTGGTGGATGCTGAATCCATGCTTGTTGTGGGTGGTAGGATTGATTGTATGAAGGAGGCTGAGGGGGAAGGGGTGGCGAGATCTGTTGTGAAGCAATCTGACCATGACCAGGACCATTTGAAGGATGCACTACAAGTGCAGTATGCGCTGTTTGTGATGGATGAGCAGAGTGCATAGAATATCTGTCCGCTGTAGCAATCGGGATTTGTTCAGGAATAGGAACAGGAAGAGGAATAGATTGGGGCAGAGGAAATGCTTGTATATGAGGCGATTCCGACCGAATTGTTTGTGGCTCAGCAGATTGTTCTTGCAGTGCGACAGCAGACGATTTGGGTTCTGCAGTATCGATTGATGGTGAAGCGATTGGCGGATTTTCCATTGCGATTCGAGGCGTGATTGATTCTGTTGTTTCTGTGTAGGAAGGAGGATGCACTGGCTGCGGTTGATCGACGTCCATGTGCTCGGCAGGTTGCCGTGTGATTGAATGCATTGACACATTGGCATTGACGGCCTCGGTGGCAGAGCCAGGTTCAGTCAGCTCAGCAGTTTCCAGCTCAAAATTGTCTGTTGGTTCTTCAGCGGGAATGTCGAGACCAAACGACAGCGGCGGCAGCATCGGCGACGAGGATGAAGAAGTTGTATCTGACATGTTGATGTCTTTGTCGAGCATGTCGGTGGAATCATTTACTTGAGCTTCCGCCGAATCATTGACACTGGCAAGGGAGTTTGAAATAGACGGTTCGTCAACAAGTGATCGAGGCGCATCAGTCTGAGCAGTGGTGCCGAGTTCAGCGTTTGATAGCGATTCAGACACAACTTGATTATCAATCGGAGCTGTTGAATAGGACTCTTTGTGCGCAGGAATGGTTGTATAAGCGTGTTCTTGTTCCAGTTCCTGCTGCTCCAGTTCTTGTTCAAATTCAACTTCGTGCTCCTGTTCCTGTTCCTGTTCCTTGTTGCTGTTGCTGTACTGCTGTGGCAATCTGCGAGGCATCAGCGACATGTGCAGTGGTAGGTATAGCCTCGGATACAGCAGCAGGTTGACGATGAGCGACAGGTTTCTCGCCAGATGCAAGTGCAACGCCATGACTGCGACTAGCAACAAGCGTTGAAGAGCCGGGATTGATTTCAGCGGCATTGTCGTCGGGAGAGTCCATACTGGTCGCAGAATGCGCATCATCATCATCGTCGTCATCATCATCATCGTCGTCGTCATGATGGGGTTTGGATTGCGATTGCGATTGCAATTGCAATTGCGAATGGACATTAACAGGCTCTGGCTTGACTGGCGACATAGTCGCAGACTTGCTTTCCACCATCGCAAATGGCAGCTCTGAGTCTGACCATACTTCCGAGCCTGTGCAAGGATGTCAATTGAAGACTCGGTTAGACTGCAACTTTGTGATGGATAGCAGAGCAGCAACGGATGGTATTCAGCACAAAGCAGCATCGTACCATCACTGTCAAGATCCGAGTCTATATAAATAGGACCGCTTGCTGAAACTGATGTAGCAACGGCAGAGGATGCGGTTGGGAGGACAGGGGTAGAGACGGGAGCAGCTGTGTTTGGATGTTTAGCAGAAGCACGACCGGTTTCAGCAGGAGCGATGGAACGAGCAGCGACAGGACTCTTTGACGACGAGGGAGCGACGGCAGGCGAGGGCTTCTTGCTTGTATTAGTTGTGGCGGGTCTTGAACTTGATTTTGGTCTTGACTTTGAAGCATTAGTAGTTGCAGTTGCAGTTGCAGTTGGAGTTGGAGTAGTTGGAGTAGAGCGAGTCGACGGTCTAATCAGCGAAGAGGCATAAGCAGAATGAGCGGCACGGACAACTGGTTGCTGTTGCTGTTGCTGTGGCTGTGGCAGTACAGGCGGTGGACGCACAGCGAGTCTGGCACTGCGAGTTGCGGGTGGACCAGCGGCAGTTGCTCTGTTCGAGTCTCTGTTCGAGTCTCTTTGCGAGTCTCTTGTTTGAGTTTGCCTTGAACCAGACGCAGACGCAGACGCAGACGCAGACGCAGACGCAGACGCAGACGCAGTGGTTGAGTTGAGCGAGTGCTGCTGGCTGCTGGATGATGCTCGATGGCTGCTGCTGCTGCTGCTGCTGCTGCTGCTGCTGTTCTGGTGCTGCTGCGAGCGTCTGCGTGTGTTCATATCTGGCTTCCCAAGACACTCGGCAACAACGCTTGAATTTGAACTTTGTGGTTTTGGTTTGAAGGTTGAATGTGAAGTTTGTGTTTTGTCTCCAACAAGATCACAAACTCGCTTTCCGTTTCTCGCTCTCTCTGCCAAGAATGGTGCGTGTGTCTGTGTCTGTGTCTGTGTCTCTCTCTCTCTGCTGGTTGCTGTGGCGTCGCTCTCTCTCTCTCTCCATATAACACACACACACACACAAACACTCTCTCCCCTCTCCTCCCCTCTATCTCCCTCTCTCCCTCCCTCCATCTTCCTCAGTCCTGCTCCCAGCGGCCGTGTGTCTCTCCCGTCGTCCCTGCTCCTTGTTGAGCCAGGGATGGGAAAGACGCCTCCCCACCAAAAAGGTGCCTCACTCACTCACACAGCAGCAGCAGCAGCTGTCCGTTGGTGGTTGTGAGGCTCCTTCTGAAAGAACTCGACTCAACAACGCTGTCTCCCTTTCAGTCTTCAATCCTCCGCTTTCTGCCGTCTCCTGTCCATTTTACGTCCTCTGCTCCCTGTCCTCCAACAGTGCACAGGCTCCCATTCCCTTCTGTCTCTCTCTCTGCTGCTCCCTTCTTTGACCCCACTGGAATGCTCTCCCTTGCATAGCACTGCTGGATTGGCTGACGATTCGACTATGCTCTGCAGTCTGCCATGTCGGGTGTTGCCGTTGATGACGAAGTCATGACTTCGTTCCTTGAGATGCAGCGCCAGCGTCTCTATGCGTTCATCATCTTCAAGATCGCCGAAGATGGCGAGTCGATTGTTGTTGACAAGAAGATGTCCACTGCTGAGTCCCTCAAGCTCGGCACCGAGGCAACCTACGATGCATTTGTTGCCTCGATGCCTCGCGACAATGGTCGCTATGGTCTCTTTGAGCTCGAGTACCAGGAGGGCGATGAGGGTCTCCGCAACAAGCTTGTGCTCATTCTGTGGTGCGTATTGGATGACTCGTTATTGGTCAATGATGGATCGATCATCTCGATGATTCTTTTGATTATCTTGCTTTTTTTCGCACTCCATTCCTCTTTCCCCTTTCCCCTTTCCTCTTCCCATTCATGTCTCCTTTCCCTTGCGTTTTATGGAAGCTGATGCTGTCCGCTGCATGTGCTGCTGCTGCTGCTGCTGCTGCTGCTTCTCTCCTTGCATCTCCTTTCCATGCGACTACTTATCTACAGGAACCCGAGCGAGGGCAAGATCCGAAGCCGCATGCTGTACGCCTCGTCGATGGCTGCTGTGCGCCAGCGCCTGAACGGCTTCCACTCGGAAGTTCAGTGCACTGATGCTAGCGAAATCGCATTCGAGTCTGTGTTTGCTGAAATCGCTCCCAAGACCGCCACTCCCATCATCAAGGCTCCTGCTCCCGCAGAAGAGTAAAACGTTGATATAATGATACTTTTTTTACAATAGCAGAGGTTTACTTGTAGTCCAAGTGTCTCTCTGCGCACTGCATTATCCTGCAGCTCTTTGTTTGGAACGACGACGACAATGACGATGATAATGATAGCCTTTCCTTTGTTTCTCTTTTAAAAAAAGCGCGAATGAATGCGAGCGCAGCTTTGCACTTGAACTAAACAAAGAGAGTTTGTAGATTTCAATGACCAAACAGACCAGATACCGAGAGTGGGCTGGCGCATGTTGCACTTGAATGTAACTATCTGCAACCTATCTGCCTGTGTTCTGCCTTGATCTCCCTTCCTTTCATTCGTTAGTTGTGCAGGGATACAGCCATTGCTCTGCGTTGCCCCATATCGATTTGCATCAACGACCAGCAGACCAACAAACATGTTGTTTGACACACAACAACAAGCATAGATCTGCAATCATCAAGAGGAGGGATCGCACTCTCGCGCAACGAGACTGTTGAGAATACCACAATGATGATCATACTGAAACAAGGCTTTGCTACTGCTACTGCTCCTCGTTCTTTGGTGGCTCTCCTGTGCATCATCCAGCTATGCGAGATGGATGACTCACGCTATTTGTCCGGAATCATAAAGTGAGACTCGCCTTTTCTTCCAACAGCAGTTTTTTTTGTTGACAGCAAACAGCAAACAACAGCAAACAACAATACCGACAGTCGCAGCAACGAGGAGCACCGAAAAACAGCATGGCATCCTCAGTAGCAGCCGAAACAGCGTCGCAGTTTTCCGAGACTGAGAGCATAGTTTCTGCAGCAGCTCGATTCACATGTCTGTCTGTAAGTGTGCACACACAAGGATCTTCCAGAATGAGAATATGATTGATGATTGATGACTGACGATTGATGATGTTGATGATGATGATGATGGTATTTGGAGCGCAGTGCCAAGTTGCGTTTGCGAGTGCGGAAGCGCAGCGCACGCACATGCGCACCGACTGGCACCGCTACAACCTGAAGCGCAAGGCCGCAGACCTGCCGCCAGTCACGGCGCTTGTGTTTGCCCAGAAGCTGCAGGACCAGCAGTCCAAACTCGCACTCGATGCCCGCCGTGCGCTCTTCTCCGCTTCGTGCGCTGCCTGCGGAAAGTCGTATGCTTCTGAAAACGCCTATCAGACTCACTTGGCTTCGCGCAAGCACAAGGACGCTGTCGCTGCTCTCGCTCGCTCAAATCCTCAAGCTGCGCATAATGATCCCAAAGATCAAGCTCCAAAAGATCAGGCTCCAAAAGATGATGCTGCTCCTTCTTGGCACGATCGCCTCGCTGCTGCTACAACCGAGGACGAGGTCGAGCAGATCTTGCGCGAGAAAATGGCTACTGCCCGCAAGCTGAGCGAGACTGACTGCCTGTTCTGTCCAAACTCGGCCGAGTCGTTTGAGCTGTGTGTATCCGCCTTTTGTTGCTGCTTATCTACTTGTCGCTGCTGGTTGCTGACCCTGGCTATACAATGCGGATTCATCATTCAGGAACCTGACTCACATGGCAGATATCCATTCATTCTTCATTCCCGACATCGAGTACATTTCAGACGCCAAAGGTCTGATCAAGTATCTTGCTGACAAAATCGCAATCGCCAACATCTGCATCTTCTGCAATGGCAAGGGTCGCGCTCTCCATTCTATCGAGGCTGTTCAGCACCACATGGTCAGCAAGGGCCACTGCAAAATGGTTTACGAGGACGGTCAGGATGCAGAGTATGAGGATTTCTACGACTTTAGTGCTGCTTATGACGATAACGATGACGACGAAATTATCGAGTATGATGAGGATGCCGAAGATGCAGATGATTGGGAAGATGCCGACGACGACGATGACGACAACGAAGACGACGAAGATAATGATGATGATGTTGATATGGATGACGAGGATGATAATAACGACGACGAAGATGACGATATGGGCCAAGAAGACAGCCGTGCCAAAGTCAAGACTTCTTCACGCCGGAGACCAACGTGAGTGTTCTGTATCTGCTGCTTCACAGTCGCTATATTGCCACTGTCAGTCTTTGCGTTTATCTGACTGATCCACAAACTGTGCACTCGTACCAACCCCGTGAACTTGCTCCTGCTTCAACCAGTTCGGCAGCTGTCCTCAGCGAAGATGGCACACAGCTTGTTCTCCCATCAGGAACTCGCGTTGGCCACCGTGACTTCCGCACCTATTGGAAGCAAAACGTTCGTCTCAACGAAGTCGTTCCCGGCAGCATGCGCGATCCAGAAATGCTCCAACGCATGTCGGGCCGATACAAGATGCTTGGATACTCGCCCACAGCACAGGGATACTCGACAGCAGTATCTTTGCGACAGAAACACCAAATGGTCCGCGAGCGACAGGCCGATGCACTCAAATACGCTCGCCAAGAACAGCAGTTCCGCACAAAGATTGGCTTTATCAAGAACAACCAAAAGCACTTTTTGGATCCCAATCGTCCAAGTTAGACTTGCAATCTATGCCCCCCCCCCCAGCCACTCCTTTACCTTTTCTCTGTCACACTTTTACTTTTTGCGTCGCATTGCATTGCATTGTGTTGCATTGCTTTTGATTGGAAAGTATTGAGGCCTGTCTGGAATATACATATATATTTCCGTCAGTGCAGATATAATAAAGCAGGATCATCTGGGGGGGATATATATCTTGGTATTGATTCGGGGTTTATCTTGAGAGTGTCTATGGCTGGCGATTGCTGTCACGAATCTATTCTTCAAGAGACTGGCTCTCTGTATGATGGCAATGAGTGCCCTATTTTCCAATTCCTGTGTCTGGGACAGAACATGAAGCAGCTTCTCGAACATTCCTGTTTGTCACAATGACTTGGAAACCAATGCACGATATATATATATATATATACACTTGCTTGAACCAGAAATCCTGTCATTTTGCCAAGTTCCCATTGCTTATATCAAACACACATCGCATTCACAATCGCTCTCTCAACACATGGGCGGACGAGACTATTATCAAATTCTTGGTAAATTGTGCGAGCGTTGCTCTTGTCAGACTGAACATGGATATATCACACAGAGCCACTGGCTAGGCTGGGCCTGCTGCTGCTGCTGCTGCTGCTACAGCTACTTCAGCTACAGCTGCAACTGCGACCGTGGCTTTTGTGGTTGGAACTTGCTGGGAACTTCCACAGACTTTAATGCTGACTTGCTTTACATTCATGGATATAAACTTCAACACTACACCGATGATGCTGCTTCAATCCATGGGTCGACTGCACGGAAACCATGTGCAGGTGTTTCCAAGGATGCCGATGAAGACGCACTGAAGAAGGCGTATCGCAAGCAGGCGCTCAAATGGCATCCCGACCGCAATCCCGACAACAAGGAACTTGCCGACAAGAAGTTCAAGGAAGTTTCTGGTGAGTGTCGCGTGCTTTGTGATGGCGCC
>JH392938.1:101239-123811 GCA_000235945.1 Homolaphlyctis polyrhiza JEL 142
AGTCTCGAGCTATTCTCAATCGGAACTCGCGCCGATGGTTCTAGCAACAAGATACAAGAGAACTACAAGTTTTTTCGACGGTCGGTCGCAGTCTATGTTACGACTGCCATCACCAGCACATTCTTTTATGTTTTCATGGTGACTTGGGGTGATACTGGACAGTTCTATCCTTACTATGAGCAAACATTGTCAGTCTGCTGGCTTTACTGGGTATCGCTTGTCGTCTTCATTCCGCTCCAGATCATAGTATTTTGGACATGTCTGCTTGTCTGTGCAAGCCAGCTATGGTTCATGCTGTACGCGTTTCCCATCCTTCAGCCATCAAACACATACAACAAGCTACCGCCCAACTTTATAGACACAACTTTACCAATCATCATCCTCATGACGCTTATTTCGCTTGCATTCGCAGTCCGCAAACGCCACAAACTGCGAATAGATTTCATGCTGGCAATGATATCCAGTCAGCAACGGAAACTTGTCCAAAGCGAGGTTGCTCGATCTGAACGAGTCCTTCACAGCCTATTTCCGACTCGCATTGCGACCAAAATCAAACACTTTTACGGAACATACACTGAAATGCATATGCTGGCTTGCGTTCTGAGCACAGATGTCGTCGGATACACCGCTCTCTCAAGCCTGCTGTATCCAACAGATGTGATTGAGATTCTGAACATCATGTTCACGCTCTATGACAATCTGTGTGAGCGGTATTCTGTCGAAAAGGTGAGTGATAAAAGGGAACGGGGATCACTTGATAAGATGAGCTGCATTTGACATGTCTGGGAGCGATTGCTTCAAGGATACTAACTGGACAAACTGAATGGTGTGCAAAGGTTTCGACTGCTGGTGACGGATTCATCGCGTTTGGATTCGTTGACTGTACGGGTGATATGGCACCCCTGGCACGCATGTTGTCCTTCTCATCTGTCATTTCCAATGTGTGTCAAGTCGCTCTCGAGATTCAGCAGCGTGTCATGTCCAGCGTCAACCTCCTCTGTGCCAAGCAGCTCCAGGGCAACACCCTGGCTGTCCGCGCAGGAATCCACACCGGCCACCTCTACGCAGGAGTAGTAGGCGGTGCACGGCGTTTCAAATACGACATATTCGGCAAAACTCTCTCGATTGCAGATCACATCCAGTCAAAATGCACACCGGGCAATGTCATGATATCCGAAGCAACTAAAAAAGCAATGGGAAGCACATTTGAAAAACAGCTTGCACAATGCATTCCTGGCGTGATTGAGTATAATGGAGGGGAAATCAATGTGTTTTCTATTCGCAGTAGAGACACGTAACAGAGACTACTACCAGCAGCACCACCACCACTACTACTACTACTACTAATAACAATAACAACAATAATAATATAGAAGCATTCACTATGTAATCCGTATTGCTCCTTTTGTTTTCGGTGTTGGGCTGACAAGCTCATGTACCATACTTTTTCAAAATTCATTGGTTGCTGAATGGACCATGAACGATCAGGCTGTTACTGTGGCACTCAATGCCTGTTGCTGTTCTGCGCGATGTGCGACCGGAATGCAGTCAATGATGCTTTAAGATTCCCCCACATTTCAAGACGCTGAGAGACGATCTTGTCAAGACCGTCAATATACAAATCAATGTCGCGGTCGTCGCGCGAGACATTAGTGATCAAGATACGCTCCTGTCTTGAGATAAATCCATTTGCTGAGACGCATGCTAGGTGCTGATTGATCAGATCCTCTTCCTCCTCGAGAAGTGAGGCCGCGTTGAGCATATCGTTGGCATTTGAATCCTGCATCTGTGATACCTGCATCTGTCCTGCCAGTGCATGCTTTGGTGGGGATTCTCTCTGTGAAAAACTTGATCTATCATCACGAACTGTGTTGATTGACGTACTGCCGGATGCTGTTCTTGCAGAATGGCTTGGTTTCGAGGGTGTATTTCGTGCGGCGATTGAGTTTGGTGTCTTCTTTGTCGCTGGTGTTGATTTGAGGTGCGATGGACTATGCCGCGAACCCGACCGGCTGTGCGATGATTTGGGCAAGGATTTCGAGCCCGCAGTCACTTGCAGGGTATTCGAAAAAGCATCGACTATCGGCACTGATGGTGCGTCAAACGATGATGAATACTGTACTCGTGATCTTGAAGGTGCATTTGTGCTCTCAGCAACCTTGATAGACCTTGACGGCGTAGATGGTCGACCTGCTATTGTCGCTGTCGCAGTCGCTGCTGTAGTCAACATGGATGGATTTCCAGATTCCACTGCAGTTACACGTGCAAGTTCAGTCTGATATTCGCCAGTCTCGTGTTCATCAGTGTCGTCATTGTTGTAGATATATCTGTGCTGATCTTCGCCATC
This sequence comes from Homolaphlyctis polyrhiza JEL 142, assembly GCA_000235945.1. Taxonomy (NCBI): domain Eukaryota; kingdom Fungi; phylum Chytridiomycota; class Chytridiomycetes; order Rhizophydiales; genus Homolaphlyctis; species Homolaphlyctis polyrhiza. Next base: position 103,587 of record JH392938.1, read on the forward strand.
ATCGTCATCATCCTCGTCATAAACACCGCGATCATCAATCAGAACAGGCGGTGCATCTCCACCAACATCATCTGTATCATCATCTTCGAGTAATATGACGTCGTCAAAGTCTGGCGTGCTGACTTGTGACTCTGTGGGGCTTGGCAGTGACGCTTCGGGTGAATCAGGCGCAAATGACGATACATTCTCTGCACATTCTGCCGTTGCAGATCGATTTGCCTGACTTTTACGAAACTCCTTGACCCGATCGGCATATCTCAGCGTGTTAAGAGTGTGTTCGATGGAATTGGAACCAGGACTGATCATTGCAACCATGATTGTTTGCGATCGCTTGCCAACAAAAGAATCTCGCAATATCTGTGTGAGCTTCGATGCACGAAACGGAATATGTGTCGAGTAATTGTCAGGTAAGCCGTTGGCATTGTATGAAAATGAAGCTGTGTTGTGCTTGTGCAGTGCTCGAATGCATTCCTTGAGTGCCAACAACGACTTGTTGATCTCAGAACCCTCGACACGAGCTTCGCGACTGATGTTTCCAGTATCGACTCCACGCTCAGATCCTGCAAGATCAACAAGTGAGAACTTGCCAAACAAAAGCCCCTGTGGCGTGCGCAGATCCATTTGTATAATGGCATGACTGCGAGAAGACTGGCTATTGGCTTCTGTTGATCCTGTTGTGCGCAACTGTGCACCAAACTTGATCAACTCAATCATATCCCTGATATGCTCAACGCGATATTCCCGATGGCCATGGAGACGAGCATTTCCATTGCGATCTTCCAGTAGCTGGACTCTGGAGCGCTCGGAAAACAAGTCGTAGATGCGACCGCCGTAGATTTCAAAGAAGGAAACATGGACCGCAAGTTTGTGATGGGCAAACGACGGCGATGCCAGATTTGCAAATATGTCGCGGCAAGCAAAATCAAAGAGACCCGGAGACTCGCTTGTACCAAAGATGGTATGAGTCTTGCCACTTCCTGCGAATATACACAGTATATCGTGCACGTCAGCGTCCATATCAAATGGTTTCAAGGACTGTGCCAGATCTATATACAGCATTGATCACCTGTTTGGCCATATGCAAACAGCGTAACTCGCCCTCCACGGAACAGAGTCTGCACCAGCGATGCCGTAGTCTTGGCGTGAACTTGCTCATTGGTGGCATTATCATCAAACACATTGTCAAACATGAATCGATGTGTATTCATATCATGAGACATATCGACTCGGACTTTTGGCTCGTGGATATAGATGTGCGCATAAGGAAACGTTTCAGACGCAGTTGTCACGACATCGTAGTTTCTGTTTGATATCTCTGCAACAAGCAAGCCATCCCCCATTCACCAAGTCAGTCAAAGGGCTGCAAAACACTCGAAAGCCGCACAGCATTGCAACTAGAAGAGTATTTCCGGCTCATGAACCTTTGGAAAACATGGGTCGCTTTCGAACGCAGACTTGAATCTTTGGAACTCGCTTGCGATCATCCTCGGCGATTCCACTTGATGCAAGGCGAACCTTGAGTGCCGCGCGCTTCCTGGCAAACTCGAGTCGAAACTGGTCAATCACTGAGCGATACACCATCTGCTTTTGCTCAATGTCATCGAGACCTTCTCGTGCTCTTCTGATTTCAGTCTGGCGCTGTCGACGCTCTTCGCGCTGAACACGCAACCTCTCGACTTCAATTACAGCTTTGGAAGGCAGTGGGGTTGAGGATGATAGTAATCCACTACGATTCTTGGTTAGGGACCGCGATTGTTCTATCTGGATCGGGGCTGATGGTTGCTGAGATGCTGCTATAGACGCATCGATTTGCCATGCAGGCGATCCTGATGGCGCAATACCTGACTCGATCAAGATACCTGCTGCCGTTACTTGATCGAATTCAGACGAAGCCATTGGCAATCTAAAATGCTCGGTAGGTTTTGTTGAGTTTTCTCGACTGCCGCCTTGGCCTTGAGCACTTGGCGAAGAAGGTGGCGAAGAGCGCTCTGAGAGTTCGAGGAGCGCAGATGCATCTCGATCAGCACTGCGCTGATCGTGTAGCTTCTTGACTTTGGCTTGACGCGCCAACGATGCCTGGGACGCGAAACGTGTGTCAGATCTTGTTGATCGTTGGCAAAGCAATGACTGCAGTGTAAATGCCAGCATGGGATGTCGGTCAGGAACAGCATGCGAACCTGAATGAAGGCGATCGGAGGACGGAATGGCAGAGACGTCTTTGGCGCGATATCTGGTGACAAGGCAGCATTTGATGTCTCAGACGTCGTGTGATCCTGCGTGTTGTCGCTCATTTCCGAATGAGTGATGTCCGTGAGAACTCTGGGGAAAATGCATATTTAACCACAGCAATTCCACTCTTGGCCAAAAACTCTGGATAGCGTTCAGATCTCACAGCATACAAGCTCAACATCTCTCTCACGTTCATTAAAATGCTGCGATCGGCCTTTACAAACATGTCTCGCAATGTCACCGCAGGCAAGATCCGCTCCGCGGCCATGGGCACCGTTGCTGCAACTCCGATCTATGACTTCGAGGTCAAGGATGTGCGTGGCAAGCTCATCGACATGGAGCGCTACAAGAACAAGGTCGTGCTCATCGTCAACACCGCAACAAAGTGCGGCTTCACACCGCAACTTCATGGTCTGGAAGCGCTTTACAAGAAGCACAAGGATGCAGGCTTCGAGGTCATTGGATTCCCATGCAACCAGTTCATGGGCCAAGAGCCAAATGTCGGAGAAGCTCTCGAGCAAGTCTGCAAGCGTGATTACGGCGTGACATTCCAGATCACTGAGCGCATTGATGTGAGTTGCTGGCTCTCACTCTGCTCCACTTGCTGCTGCTGCTGCCGCTGCTTGTCTTGCTGATCAGCATGCTGGGAACAACGATCTGACTGTGCACAATCTCATTATGCTGCAATGCATCCAGGTCAATGGCGAACATGCGCATCCGCTGTATGCATATCTGAAGAAGGAGGCTCCCGGCTTGATGGGTCTAGAGGTAATCCCAGCATCGACGATCCAACCAGTCTGTAGCCCCTGCGTCGCTAACTGCATGCTTCCTCTCCATATGCTCAACTCTCTCTGGCACACGCTCTCGATCCCAAGGCCATCAAGTGGAACTTTGAAAAGTTCCTTGTGAACCGGAATGGCAAGGTTGTTACCCGCTTCCCGCCACAGACGACCCCGGAAGCGATTGAGAAGGACATCACTGCTCTGCTTTGAAGCACCGCGATTGCTGCGAGTCTCTCTTGTATGCGCAGATACCTCGCTTTGATTCGAATGAACTACATATTGGCTTGACTGTGTGTGTTTGGTTGCTGTATGCTCTGCTGCGATCGACTGTGCCGATCATGTGTGTCCGGCTCTGTTTCGGTATGATTTGGAGCGTGACTTCATGACGTCAGTTTGGCTGCTGCGATATTGCGGGTTTCGGCGGTTTTTCCGATCGGCCGATGGAAGCAGTATATAAGGCGGCTTCTCGATCGGCATTCGTCTCAACATATCGATCATCACTCTAACCATCATGTCAGCACCAATTTACAACTTCGAGGTCAAGGATGTGCGTGGCAAGCTCATCGACATGGAGCGCTACAAGAACAAGGTCGTGCTCATCGTCAACACCGCAACCAAGTGCGGTCTGACGCCACAGCTTCATGGTCTGGAAGCGCTGTACAAGAAGCACAAGGATGCAGGCTTCGAGGTCATTGGATTCCCATGCAACCAGTTCATGGGCCAAGAGCCAAATGTCGGAGAAGCTCTCGAGCAAGTCTGCCAGCGCAACTTTGGTGTGACATTCCAGATCACTGAGCGCATTGATGTGAGTTGTTGGCTCTCACTCTGCTCCTCTCGCTGCTGCTTGTCTTGCTGCTGCTTGTACTCTTGTACTGCATTGGTCTCGGAGATCATTCACGTGCTTGACGGAAATGGCGTGCGCTGACACACAACCTTCAATCATCCATCACCATCGGCATCCAGGTCAATGGCGAGAATGCACACCCGCTGTATGCGTATATCAAGAAGGAGGCTCCTGGGATCCTTGGCTTTGAGGTAATCCCAGCATCGACGATCTAGCGGCATGCTTGCTCTCGGATAGTCTAAACTGACTGCTTCCTCTCCTTATGCACTGTTCCGTCGATCTCAATCTAAAGGCCATCAAGTGGAACTTTGAAAAGTTCCTTGTGAACCGCCACGGCAAGATCGTCAAGCGATTCAGCCCGCAGACAACTCCCGAAGCGATTGAGGGCGAGATTGCAACTCTGCTTGGCGAGAACTGAGCCAACCTCTCATTTTGATCTCTCGCTCTCCCTCCTCCCCTTCCCCCTATGCCATTCTATCTCTCAAACTATGTTGATTTCCCGAACTCTAGCTGGCTATCGCCAAAGCATAAAGCCCGAATGAGCAACCTCGTCAAATGTATTTTGGGGTTCTCCCCCTTTCTCTTTCAATGCCTTACATTTTGCCACAAACAGTCTGAAATGCAGCAGATCAAACACGTCGACTCGCGCGACTCAATCGAAAGACCATCCAAGGGATACCGCGGTATCCATAGCCGCCGCTCCAGCCAAGAATCCTACACGGCCGGCGGCAGTAACAATGCGGGAGGGGGCATAGCAGGCGCTCCCAACGCACTGTCGCTATCGCAATCTCATTCACAGCATCATCAACACCAGCATCACATCCATCAGCAACAGCAACAACAACAACAACAGCAACACAACGCGGTATCAAGAATCCCACGCGTAGGGGCTGGAAGCGAAGCAGTTCTGCAAGCTTCAGCAATGAAAGTCGGCTCGTCCTCAAACATGTCTTCCAGCACACATCGCTTTGTCCAACCTGGCGAACCAATGAGTCCGGTCCAAGCCATGTCAGCCATCAGACTCACTTCCTCGCATGGCCGAGGCGGTTTTATGGACCAAAAGTCATACAGCTGGTCGCAGTCGCGATTCAATAGACCTTCGGCCCGCGGCAGCCAGGCACTCCAAATATCGCGAAACAGCATCGCTGAAGAGTCGTTTGGAAAGATTCCTGAACTGCTCGCAGCATCGGATGACGATAACAAGGAATATGACCAGCAGCCATCTGCAAACGAGCCGAGACTCTCTTTGGGAACCAATCTGAATCATATTAATGGCAGTGCGGCTATTTCGCCGCATCCCACTTTGGACGGATCAGCTAATGGTAGACTGGTAACCAAAAGTTCACTGGGGCAGTATGTCAGTGGCTTGAGTAGCACGACGCAGCCACAGCATGATTCGGGTGTTTACAGCTCGCGTGTGACCGTTGACACGGTTGGCAGCAGCACAACACAGTCACTTGGCCATCCTGGAAGCCTGAGTGTTTCATCTCGCCCCCGTCCCTCACTTGCAGAGTCAGGACATCTCAGCTATGCAACTGCCAGCACGGCCAATCTGGGATCGTTAGCAAGTGGCATCGAACGCATTCGGAATGCACTCATGGATCCCAACAGTACGTTTGATCCTTGGGCAAATGGCGACGACGACGACGACGGATGGGAATCAGACATCAATCTTGATGCTATCTTGCCGCTTCCAGATGGCGTCGTTCCATCTAGTCCCACGGGACGCACAAGCCATAAGTCTGCCACAACACTCGGCATAGCAGACGGCAGCAGTTTATCAGCAACAGCCCGAAAAGGCTCGAAAAAGGCAAAGAAAACCTCGGTGAGTAATGTTGGTGATCCTAATGCGTCGAGAAAGGCATCATCGGAGCATAAGAAATCGGCATCGCGCAAGTCGTCTCGCAAGGGAAGAGTGCTGAGCAAGAAACGAAAACAACAACAGCAACAGCAGCAGCAGCAAGAACGCGAAAAGGTCGTTACGCCTTCTGATCATGAATCGACCTTGGTTCGAAATTCAGAAGCCCAGAGGTCAACACAAATCATTATAGGTGATAAAGAGTCGCTTGCCGATAGCGGCGGTGGTGCTGGCAGTGCCGGCAGTGGTGGTGGTGGCAGTCGGAGCGGCAGTGCACGAAACAAGTTTAGCGTGTTTCCTTCTCGCAACAGTCGTGTGACACCCCAGCAAGATATATCCGATCAAGTGGATCAACAGACCGATGGAGCAGAAGCATCAACAGGCATACCGGTGCCAGAAAGCGTCAAGCTGATACAGCAGACACCAGATGGAGCTCGCGATCACTTGCCAGATGTGATTGTGCCGTCCATGGTTGTGCAAGGTCCGACTCAGATTACCCCAGCATCGTCTCAACTTGGACCAAGAGGACCGATTATCGAGCCTCTCTTTCAAGCTGGGTTTGGGTCATACGCTGGCCGCAATATATCGCCAATCACCGAAGAGTCCCTGTCACGCTCGGCAACAGGCATTGATCGGCACGCAACCACAGCGACCACAGGCTCATTCTCAGCCGACAAGGCACTCTTGGGCGAACCCAACTTTAAATCGCAGAGCAGATCTGGCTCGAGAGCCCACTGGCACTGCCAAGAAGGAGGATATATCTTGCTGCAGTTTCTTTCATCTCTTTGGCATCAGCCGTCGCTCACGACTTGTTCAGCAACAGAGACTTGAAAACCAGCCTGTTTCTGTCAAGGCAAGTCGAGCCAGCAATCTATCTGGAACAGTCAATCAGCAGTCGTTTCACCCTCATCCATCGCAGATGCAGCAGCCTTCAATTCAAGTATCTGGAGTTGATTCGCCACTTGGAGCTTCGTTGAGTGGTGTTGCTACTGAACCTGTCGCTGTGTCTGTTGCTGTTGCTGTTGCTGAGCCCATCGTAGTAGTTAGCGACTCCAACGAGCCCAGACAGCACACAAACAGCATCGGCATTCGTATCGACACATCCGACCACAACAACTCTTCTGTTCCAAAGATTGATGTTGTCGAGTCGAAGCCAGAAATCTCGCGTGAACGATTGCCACTTCCTGGCAGCTCGCTCTCTACTGCACGACTCGGCACAGAATCCACTGCTGCCGCCATATCCATGATGTCATTTGTTGGTGCGACTTTTGCAAGCCAGTCACAAACAGATCCTTCTGCATACCCTTCGACCATCACGCTGCATGTTGATGCGAGCAATGTCTTTAATTCCCATGATGGAAGGTACGGTGGTCTTCACAATCCCGAGAGTCTCGGCAGTAGCAACATAAACAATATGTCGGATGGATCTGGCAATAGCGCAGCGATGCATTTGCTCCTCGATGGCTCTGCATCGACAAATCGTCGTGTTGGAAGTCCCCTGGGTCTATCGACATCCTCAGCACGCTCATCGCTCATGTATGGGTCACAACAAATCACAGCAACCAGTCCGAATTTAGTTGGCCGTCCCACTCTATCACGCCCGCAACAGCCACAAAGAATGGACAGCACCAGTGGCGGTCCAGCAACCACAACATCATCAGCATCGTCTCGCTCAGATCTAGTAGGCATTCGACAAAAATCCGACATCTATCCCATCGTAGCTGCTGCATTTGGACTCTCATCACAAGTCCTCAACAGCGTCCCAATGACATTCCAGTCGCCACACAATATCCCAATGGTCAGTTCACCCCTAAGCGGATCAGTGCTCCTCAATCAACAACAACAACAACAACAACAAAATCACGCACAACGAACAGGCTCACAAGATACAAATGGTGGGCCATCGGGGTATCCCTTATCGCCAGATTCGCGCTCAGTCAAACTGTCAATGGCATCGGTTGCACAATCTCCACCAAGCTATTCAGTCACAGACACCAACCAACTCAAATCGATTGTTAAAACTAACCCGGATATTCGGACAGTTGATCATGTTCAGCGAGAATCCACTCTTGACTCTGAAACTACTGGCACGCAGGCTACTATCAATTGGGCTTGAATAGCAAGGTCGATACAATAAAGGCAAACGATGTGGCGAAAAACGGAGGAGGGTGCTACAGGGTTGATAAGCAGGCGAAAGATGGAGATCACCATCTACAGAGCATCGATTCCTGGGCTGTCATTTCAGTCGGTTCATAGTTCATTTTCCATCGTCGGAATCAATCATGGGTTTCAGCAAGCAGTGGGGATGTGGGAAGGTAGAGGGGTAGATAGCGAATGCGGAATAAGGAGAGTTTGGACGGATTCCTTTGGGGTTAGGAGTGCGGTGTGCAGAGGCTGCGATACAGGTGAAATTGAGAAACAAACAGAGTAACAGGGTTAGACGGAAGAAACCATGGCGCAATCACTTGAATTCAGCGGCAGCAGCGGCAGCAGAGGCTGGTGCAATAGCCTTGAGTGCACTGCTGGTGGTTGCTTTGGTTGCATCGGATACAGCCTTTGAATTCGAAGACTTTCCAGAGAGAGCAGATACAAAGGTGGTGCCCAGAGTAGTGTCAAGGATGGTTGAAGTAATGCTTGAGATTGGAGTTGGAGTGAACTCGAGAATACGGCCAACCATCGAGGTAAGCTCAGTGGCAAGACGTGTATATGCCTGCTGCTGATGGACACGCAGATCATTGATCTCGTCGCGAAGGCCAGCAATATCACGCTCCCATGCCTTGTTTTTGGCGCGTTCGAGCCAAGGCGTCCATTCCCACGCTTCATCATCCAGACGGGCTCCAGAAGGCTCGCGACCGCGCTCCAGTTCATCGTGCAGTGCGGCAAAACGGGAACGCATGTCCTCAAGCTGCTCGCGCATTTCCTCAATGACTTGGTTCTGCACCGTGCTCGACTGATTGGCAACGGTCGACTCCTCAAGCTTGGCTGTCAGCTCCGCGATGCGTTCTTGAGCGAGAGCGTTTTCGTTGCGCATTGCCATGAATCGCTTTTCAATCTCATCTTTGGCGGACATGAAGCGATCATTGTCGGCTTCAAGGGTATGAATGCGCAGCTGCAGCTCAGCAAAGAGCTCCTGCTCCATGTTCTCGGCATGGCGACTTTCTTTGAGAGACTCGACCTTTTCTTTGAGAAGCCTGCGCTTCTCTTTCTCGAGCTGGGCAGCTGTCTGCGCGACTCCAGAGAGCTCGGTGCGAAGATACTCAATGTCATTTTCAAGGGCCGACACGATCTGAGTGTGTGCCGATGATTCGTCGCGAATCTCAGTGAGAGCGTTGCGCAGCTGAGTCTGCAGAGCTTCGTTTGTTTCTCGCATGGCCTTGATAGTGCGTGCGTGCACTGCATCGACATCACGCAGATTGGCGAGGGCTGTATCGAGTTCCTGGCGCAGATCGGCGTTGGATCGCTCAAGAGCCGCAATATGCACAAACAGCGAGTCAGAGGGGCGGCGCAGCATCGTGTCGTCGTCGGCCGTAACCTCGCTGGAGCTGAAGGCTGCAACAGCGGCCGAGCGAGCGCGGGCTTTTGCGCTTGCAGCACGTTCAGCCTCTGCAGCAGCATCGTCGTCCTCGACAATATCGTCGATGTTCTGCATCTGCGCATCCACAGACTCGTATTTGCTCACAAGCGCCTTATTGACCTCGACAAGGTGCGCGCCAATCTCGGCAGCAATCAGCAGATCTGTTCAAGGAGAGGAGAGTTGAGAGCATAGTAAGCCATATCATATTATGCCATATCATATCATGCCATGCCATGCCATGCCATGCCGTGGCGTTCGAGGCACAGAAGTCAGCCAGAGCGTGGTGATACGTTGCAGTGTAACAGCAGTTGTCAGCAAGAGAACTGCGAAGCGGAGAAACCAAGTGTGGAGCGCAGTTGCAGAGCCAGCAAGTTACCTCTGTCCTTCTCTTGCAGCGCACGCAGCGTCTCGCGCAGTTTGTCTCTGAGTTGCTGTGCCGTGAGCTCTTCGTCGTCCTCGTCGTCAAACACGGCAAGGCGCTGCGAGCTGTGCATCGACAGCGTGCTGGCTGTTGTGCACAACATCCAACAACAATATGAAGCAGAATAGCGTCAGCCAAGGCAGCAGCAAGGTATATCGATCAGGCATCTAGAGGCTGAGCCATTAGTGCGACGAGTGGACTGGCACGCAGCTGCACGATCGCTGGCTCTGGCTCTGGCTCTGGCACTGGCTCTGGCTGTAAGTCTGTCTGCAAACGCCGCCGTTGCTTGGGTGTTCAGAAAGCACGTGCAAGCGCCGCTTTCTTGACAAGCCAGAGCCAGAGCCACAGCAAGGCGCAGCGAGCAGCGACGGTAGCAGCCAGCCACAGGCGTAGTCGCAGCACAAGTTGTAGGAAGCAAAGATGATAGACAGGCACAGTCGACAGAAGGCAGATAGCGTAGATTGGTGCACAGGCTCATGGGCTGTGGCGCAGGCCAAGAGAGCGCTCACCTTTGCGCTCGAGTTCGATAGTCATTCTGTTGGCTGCTGATTGGGAAAGATGTTCTGCTTGCTCTGCCCACGACAAAGACGCGGCCGCATCTGTCTGCTCCACACTGCTGTTGCTATCCTGTCCACCCATCGTCTTATAAAGGCTTTTGGAGCTGCGTTAATCTTTGGCTTTGGCTCGACTTGGTCCGGTTTTGGCTGATGTTTCGGTTATCAGTGACTGGCAAGCGAGTCGCGAGATCCCTCGTGCTTTTATAGCTCAATACCCGATATCTGCCCTGCCACGATCCTCAGGACTCGCAACCAAGAAAGCCATACAGTGAAACCACTCATCAAGACCGAGATTGGCACTGCATCTCATGGCTGCAGTATGTTTGGATGTTGCTGGGCGAATGCGATTGAAAGCAGCGTCAAACAGCTTTTAGCAATCACAACAAGGCTGGACGAGTGATAGTACAGATGCTCGTAGCTGTTGGCAGAATTATATTGAAGCAATCAGCAGCAGCAGTAGCAGCAGCAACACCAGTCTCAATCGTCCTCGTCTGTCCGTTTCGTTCGTTCCTCCCCTCCATAGTCTGTATTTCTGCATTTTCTGGAGGTTTGACGAAATACAGAAGCCAGATTTTCGTTGAATTTGCAAACGCTATGCAAACATCAACGCAGACGCAGACACAGACACCCGAAGCTACGGCCGAGGCTGCGGCTGTTTCCTCCACAGAAGCCAAGAGGATGAGCCGTGCAAGCAGCGATCGGCGCAGTATGCCAGCAGGCAAGCGAGCCAGCAACCATCGCTCGGTGTCGCTGATTGGTATTCTGGAAGAGCTTATTGCCGCCGAGGACACGGCAGGCAACGGTTCAAGCGGCAGTGTGGCTGCTGCTGCTGCTGTGGAGCCCCTCAGTCCAGTGTCACCCACAGGTTTGTTGCAGGACGCTGCTGCTATGACCACACACCACACACTGCAACCACATCCACAACCACAACCACATCCACTGCTGCTGCCGCTGCTGCTACGGACAGCATGGTTGTGACCACTGTCACTGCTGTGGCGTCTGTTGCTGTGTGCACACAGACACGCCATCCAGCCATTCCTCTCTTCCGCCATTCCTCCATTCCGCCACAAGCTGCGCTGTTTTCTCGGTGCAGATCCCGGCCCTCGTCAGGGTTCCCTCATCGCTCGTTGCCCTTGGCTGACTGCTCTCTCTCTCTCTCTCGCTGGCTGCTCGCTGACTTCTCGCTCTATCCGTCCATCCATCCGCATGCTGGTTCCGTTCTCGTCTTGCTGATCGTTGGGCCGTCGGTGATCCTTACTCTGCGACCTCCCTCCCCCATCCCGCACTCCATGCAGCAGGCGCACTCCGGCCGCAGCGCCTGACAAGCGCCTTTGGTGGCGATGGTTCCGGCAGCCGCCACTCTGTCGATGACGCGGCTGTCCAGCGAGTCTCCGCTTCCACAAAGTCGTCGGGCACAAGAAGCTTCGTCACTGTCGACGATAACTCGCTGCCGTCGCCGCTCAGAACCCTCGACCGTCAGACTCTGCCATCCAGACAGTTCCCAGGCCAAAGTCAATCTGCCTCTCAGTCACAGCGTCCCATCTCAGCCACACTCAGATCCAGCATCAGCAGCCGCCCTGTGTCTATCCGCGACAGCACAGAGGCTGCGAGGAGAGTTGTTGCTGCGCCAATCCAGGAACAGGAACAGGAACAGGAACAGGAACAGGAACAGCAGCAAGAACAGCAGCAAGAACACGATGAACAGCAGCATCTGCAACAGTCATCCACAGCAATCATCTCGCGTGCACCCATCTTCGACCCCGAACAAGAGTTCCGCACCATTGTGTTCTCTGGTTTCCTCTGGAAGCGAAGCAGATCTGGCAAGTTCCAGCAACGGTAAGTCTCTTGCTCTTCTCATCTCAACTGATATCCAGATTCTCCTTGCCCTAACTCGTGCGCAACCATCCACTCATCTGTCCACTTGGCTGTAGAATGTGCCGCTTTGATGGTGGCATCTTTGTGTCGCTTGCTCCAACACAGTCGCCGACTGTGCCTCGTGGTGCACACGTTTATGAGTTTGATCCGGCAGACTCGCCTTTTGTTACCGTGCGCCACGATCTTGTCACCGCTATTCGCAATGGGTATCCCTTTGGCTGCCCACTGCCAGGCTTGACGCTTGGCCTCATTGCAGGTGCTGCCGGATGGAACGATCCGTCTCCAAAGATGTCGGCGCACTCTTACTACGCGCCTAAATGGGTCGTGCCGACTTACAGCATCACCAACATTTATGAGTGGGAGCAGTCGCCGCGTAACCCCAACTCACCTGATGCTTGCACATTTACCATCTACACCAACACCAACCAAGAACTCACATTCCGTGCAAGGTCGGCGGCAGAGTACAAGCGTTGGGTCTTCTTACTTAAGAAGATGACTGTGTCGGAGCCTAAGCGCTATGAAGCCCTCGCCAAGGTGTTTTTCGATGATGAGGAGAGAGAGTCGAGCAAGCCTACCACCAATGGCAACAATGGCGGTAACAACCGTGTTGTCAGGTTCTCGGTCCGTCCTCAGACTCTGCTAGAGCGCATCTCGGAATTACCTGCACAGGACCTTCAAAAAGTCATGCTCCAGATCTTCAATGATCGCCACGAAGTTTGGAAACGCATGCTCTTTGCTATTCTTCTCCAAGAAAAGTCGTCGGTCAAGCATGTCACCACCATCATGTGTTCCGATCTCCTTGGCGTGCAAACCATGCCGGGTATGCAGATGCCCTCTGTTCAACTCATCACACCACCATCGCAGCAGCGGCAGGAACATTCTGGCACAACTGGCGATTTTGGAGGCAGCATGCGCACTCTCGAACGTCTTGTACCGCAGGAAGGTACTCGCTTTGATAGACCCATTGCGGCTCCCGGATCAGAGTTTTCTGGAAACACAGAGGACGCTAGCACGATTCCTATGGTTACACCACAGCCGTTTATCTCCATGCAGGAAGGTGTTGACACGCAGCAACGCCAACAGCCCCAGCAACAGCAGCAGCAACAGCATCGGCAACAGCAACGGCAGTCTCGCTTTTCATCTTCGCGTCCAGCGATGCCGCTCAGCAAAAGCCAGCAGCGTCCAGAGGATGAACTGTTTGAAGATGCCGAGTCTGACCAAGAGCTTGATGCCAAGTCGTTTATCGACCCTGACGAGATGCTCGATCTGGCAACATTCATTTCACAAAAGCCTATATCCAAGAGCCAGCTCGGAAAGGTTGTGATTCCGCCTCCAAGATACCAGTCGGTAGAAGGTGTCAGTTCATACATGATGGTGCCCTCTGACCTGGCAGCTATCCAGCAACAACACCATCAGCAGCGCCACTCGCAGCGCGGTGATCATCCAACTCATCCTGCTTCAGTCCACGGAGCTTCTCGCCAACGTCGATTCCCGGGATCCAAGCTGACCACAGAAGCCGTGATTGAAGGCGACGAGGATCCTGATCGCCACACAAACAACAAGCAACAGGAAGCTATTGACCATGTCTACACAACGCTCGCCCATGCTCAAGCCAGTGCGATTGCGCCTCGGTCGTCATCGCTGCCTCGCCCACCGAAATCTGCCCTGAGAAATGCTTCGCCAGGGCTCTCGAGTCAACGTTCCTATTCAGGTTCAGACGCAGAGCCAACGCCAGCCGTGCCTGATATGCCTCAAATGTTCAACCAGCAGAGGTCATCGAAACGCGTCTCTGTCCATGAACAGGCCATTGATGCCAATGTTCAAGAAATCGAGAAGCTTGAGCGTGCTCTAGAGCGCATGAGTGCCAAACCAACGTCTGATGATCTTACTGCTTCTACTCCGATTGCTGCCGAGGGATATGCTGCCGACAACGAAGACACGTTTGAGGAGAATGATGATGATGACAACACCGTAGACCCTACCTATGTGCCGGCTGTTGCAAGCGACACCGATGCCGATGGTCACGCACATGCCCAACCCGAAACCATTGGCGACGTGCTCTCTGAGCCATCTCTTGATGATGTCAACCATTCATGCGATGCAGTTGTCAGACTACTTGACCGACTTGCAATCGCATCGCCACGCGCTTCGCTTGCTGCCTCGTCAAACGGCGCACTGATCTCCATGGAACCCTTTTATATCCGCGAGTTTGCTGGTGTTGCCATTCCTCACCACCATCGAATGCTGGCATCCTTTGCCGAAACACATCTCCAAGTAGAGATTCCTGACTTCCGCAAACGATATCCGTCCGAGCGCGTGCAACACATTCTTGATGAACGAGTTGCTAGACTGCGCGGACACATGACTGCGCTGGACGCGATCATGGCCGAATGGAATGCTCGAATCGCCCTACCGCTTTTAAAGGATCGTCGCATCGATGATGAGATTGATCCAGTTGTTCTTGCTATCCTTGCTGAAAAGACGACTGAGGATGATGCTATTGCTGCTCACCAGAGTCCATCACTTGTTGCTGCGCTTCGTGCAACTATCAAGGACCTTCGCGACTACTACAACAACTAGACTGCTGGCTTTGTCGCCTGTTTTCATTGACTCGTTTTCCTGATCTCTCGCTCTCTTCATCCTTGTCTTTTCCGCTCTTCCCTCTTCCCTCTTCTCTCTCCTCTCTTTTTGACCTGCATTCCCATTAGATCACCAGTCCCTGACAAAATCTCTCGCCTCTCTCTCTCTCGCAAAACAACAACAGCAACATCATCAATCACCCAAAATACAAAACAAACATGAACAATCTCATTCTAGCACCAAACTCGTGGTTTTCTAGACATTGCACTATTGCTACTTGTTTTAATAAGCAAAAATGGAGCAGGCAGAGAGAGAGAGCGAGCCAAGGAACAGATGTAACAATAGCTGCAGTATGTCTGTGTTATCTATGACGATACGGTGCATAGTGTGTACTTGATCTATACCGATCAGGCGACGATCTACGATATCGATCGCGATCTCTATCACGATCACGATCTCTATCATCATGGCGATCACGATCATCGGAGCGATGAGCTCTTGGCCAGTCTCTGCCACCACGACTTCGATCACCCCCGTGGTCGCGTGAAGCATAGCCTGGTCGATCATGATGCCGAACAGGATGCGGCTCCTCGGGAATCGGCAGATTCCATGCAGCTAGACACCGGTTTCTGATTTCGACTTGGTTGTATTTGGGGAGATCTGGGGTTTCGGCATACTTTAGCAGCTCAAGAATGGCTTGCCGTTGTTTGAAAGCCAATCTGGCGGGTGATGATACAAGGAAGTTATAGCAGAGTTTTTTGCAATTGCGATAGTCAAATGCAAGTCAGTCGGCTGGTTGGTTGAGAAAGCGGAAAGAGGACAATAGTAAGGCAGCAACATAAATATGCCAGTTTCCAAGATCGGACATGATACTGCTTGAGACATACTTCATGTTTGACGCTTGCAAATAGTCGACAAATCGCTCGTCCTGCAGCATCCAGTTTCTATCCAGAATATCAACAACTTCGTGCAATCCAAGTCGAATCTTCTCCTCTCGCATCATGAAGCCAGGCTGATGTTGGACGTGTGCCGATATCGCCGCTGTTTGTTCTCGCCGCAAGCCATTGAGCTGTGCATTGCATGCATGTAGATGAGCGATGATCGTTTTTGGAAACGCATCAATAAGCGACTCACAAACAATGTATCGCTCAGAATTGGCCGGACGACTCGCCAATGGCTTTACGACTGTTATTCGCGTAAAACATGAGTAAAGCATATAAACAAGTTCAGCAGTCACTGGCGACAGTATCTCAAATGACTTGATCACAAACGATCCACCTGCAGTAACAACATGTATGTTCAGTAATTCATAGATCGGACCATAGGACCATACAACCATGGCAGTCACAGGCAGAATGCAAAATCCAGATCACAGGAGAGACTGTACATGCATAGACACACCCTTCTTCAAGATGCGGAACATTGTTAAAATCTGGCAGAGCATCAGTTGAACAGAATGCTCTTCTTGGTGTATCTCGTCGCCCAAGACACTGAAACCTCCATCGGCCATTACAAGATCGACGCCATGATGCCGAGTCTTTTCCATCACCGCTTGACTGAATGCTACAATGTTGTTATCATTATATAGATCACCCGACGCATCTACGCCGTAGTGAGGCTCAAAGTTGGCTAGAATTTCTGGAGGAAGAATCATTTGGTCGAGCTGGAAATCCTGGTCACCCCGAAGAGTGATTCCCCAGCCATGAACTGGTTCTTGCAAGGTCCATTTACGCCATAGAATATACTCGGTAAATCCGCCTGGTCCTGAGCAGAGATCGGCAAATTCAAGGCCCTGTTGGATGACGCAATGGTCAGTGTTCTAGTTGAAACTCGAGAGATTCACGCATCTATGATACGAAAGCGTACCTGAGTATTGTGAGTTGCTACATGCGTACGGGAAAAGCCAAACAGTGTATCCAGGCTTGCGATCTTGACAGCTGCTCTATTGATGAACAACGATTTGCCGATTGCTTCATACGGATTTGCTGCATCTCGAGCAGCGGCAAGCTGTTCTCTGTTCAAGGAAGCAATCTTGGTCTGCCAGTGCGGATTCCTTATCAAGTCAGCCGAAAACAAGCAACAAGTACGGAGACGACTGCGATATGTACTTTGGGTGTCACAACGCACCTTGGTGTCAATCAGCTGCTCGATAACGAGTGCATCGCAGAATAGGTTGGGATCTATCGCCTTTGCCTGCGAGAACAAGAAGGACCATTCAATCAGCCAATGCACGTCGAGAGCATTCAAAGAATAGACTGGATAGCAACCTCGCCGACAGCCAGAAGGCATCGGTCTGGCGTGAGCTCGCGGTCAGTTTGTCGTTGGTCGCGAGCCAGCCAAGAGACGCTCAGTTCGTGAGGGATCTGGACATCTGTTCTGAAGGTTTGCTGGTCTGCGAGCGAGCGAGTCTTGTGAGCGGCAACGAGTTCACGCAGAATGTGAATGTCTGGCGGTGGGATGGGAGAGACCAGCGGGGTGTTGAGAAAGCGGTCGGTGTTGTACAGCGCTGCAGCGTCGCTGGCATCTGCTTCGTGCTGCTGGGCTGAGCTCATTGGTTGAAGTTGTTGTTGTTGTTGTTGTTGTGATTCAAGTGCAGGAAACTCTGAATTCTGCAGACTTCAAATCATCTGCATTTGGATCTTATCTTGAGTTGAGTTGGCTTGGATGCAGATGCAGATACAGATGCAGATGCGCAGTCCATGATCGTCTCATGTTCATCTTATAAGCGATAGCTTGATGGCTGTTGCTTGTTGCTTGTTGCTGTTGAGATGGCACAGAATGAACGAGGAATGCATTGATTCGTTGCTGTGAGCAACAAGAAGGCGCCGCATTGCCGGCCGAGCCACTTGTCCAGTTGTCCAATCGATCGCCTGATTACTCAGTCGGCGAATCCGATGGCCGAAGCGCCGGTCCAGTGTGTCACTGCTGCAAGCTGCCAAATGGCAAGCCTCAACTGGATCGCCACGGCTTTCGGTGTCGGCCGACCCTCGGGGCTTCGGCTCCGAGGATGTCACGCTCGGCCGAGCGCCATCCACAAAACTGTGCGGCGTTCCTTTTCTTCCTTCAATCGACTCACCCAACCAACAACAACAACAACAACAACAACAACAACAACAGTTGCTTCCGCAACAATGACCTCCAAGAGCCAAGAAACAGTCATTCTCAAGAACAGCGACCTTGAGCTCGCTGTTGAGGATGTGACTGAAGGCAGCGGCATCTCGCATGCCGCCAAGAATGAGTCTGGCGAACCCGCCGTCAAGACAACCCGCCTTGAATTCACTCTGATCATGATCGGTCTTGCGCTTGCCGTCTTCCTGGCATCGCTCGACCAAACCATTGTTGCTGTTGCCATTCCCGCCGTCGCAAAGGACTTCCAGTCTCTCGAGGAGATTGCATGGATCGGCACAGCATTCTTCCTGTCGTCCACTGCCTTCATTCCCTCGTACGGCAAGTTTGCGGACATCTTTGGCCGCAAACCCGTGTTTCTTGCTGCTGTCTTCATCTTTGAGATCGGCAGCATCATGTGCGGTGCTAGCACTTCCATGAAGATGCTCATTGTTTCTCGTGCTGTCGCTGGTCTTGGCGGTGAGTCTGCTCTCTCTCTCTGTCTGCTCTCTGCTCTCTATCCGCTGTCCGCTGTGTCTGTGTTCAACACCGCCAGCGCCAACATTTCGATCGATTGTCGCAGATTTCCCTGTTTCAGATTGCTGATTTTCCGCTTTGCGTTCCCACTTTTCCGTTACTATTGCGCCTCGCTTGTTCGCATCTTTGTGTTTAGGTGGCGGTATCTTCTCGCTTGCAATCATCATCATCAGTGATCTTGTCCACATCAAGGACAGAGCCATGTACCAGGGGTATGTACAACAATCCTCGAACATACCTAGATACCCATCTTTATATCTATTTACATCAAATGCTGACGTTCAATCTGCAACTCTGATGAAAGCTTGATTGGCGCGTGCTTCGGCCTTGCCTCTGTCGCCGGTCCTCTGCTTGGTGGTTTCTTCACTGACCGACTGTCGTGGCGCTGGTGCTTCTACATCAACGGCCCTGTTGGTGCAGTCACGATCCTTGTGTCGCTGTTCCTGCTGCGTCTGCCATCGTCCGAGGATGACTGGCGCACCAGCTTGAAGCGTGTCGACTTCATCGGTACTCTGCTCCTTGTTGCTGCCGTCATCTGCTTGCTGATCCCCATCCAGGGCGGTGGTACCCTGTACGAGTGGAACTCCGCCACCGTCATTTCGCTCTTTGTCGTCTCGGCAATCCTCATCGCTGCGTTCATCTTTGTTGAGCTGCGCGTCAATGAGCCCATTGTTCCTTTCCATCTGTTCTTCAACCGCTACACTCTGGCGGCATTTGCATCTGCCACTTTCCTCGGCATGTCTTTCTTCCCTGCCGTCTTCTACACTCCCGTGTACTTCCAAGTCGTCAACGGTGCAACAGCCACTCAGGCCGGTGTCAGCACAATCCCGCTGCTCATGGGTGTAAGTTGCTCATCCATCTATTGCAATAGTCACCTGATACTCTCACTCTCTCTGACACGCCATCTTGTATTCTGAATCTCTATTTTTGCAGATGGTTGTTGCATCGATAGGTGCAGGTGTGATTGCTTCGACCACTGGCTGGTACATGCCACTCGTGACTGTTGCTGGCGTTCTGTCGGCAACCGGTCTTGGTCTGATGTCCACGCTCAGCGCATCATCCTCCAACGCTGCGCAGGTTGGATACCTGATCATCACTGGTGCTGGTCTCGGTGTTGGTTTCCAATCCATCATCATCGCTTCCCAGGCCTCGTCGACCGAGGAGCACCTCGCCATTGTCACATCGCTGTCCAACTTCTGGCAGACAATTGGCGCTGTCCTGGGTCTTGCCATCACTTCGTCTGTCTTCAACAACAAACTCAAGAGCCTTCTGACAGACCTTGTGACTCCGACATTCAACCCTGTGCCTGTTGCCTCTGATCCTTCGCTGATCCGCAACCCACTCCTTGTGCCTGCTGACCACCAGGGCATTGTTATTGACGCGTATGTCAAGGCTCTCAACCTTATTTTCCTTGCTTCCGTGCCCTTTGCAATCTGCCTCTTCCTGGTCTCCCTGTTCGTCAAGCGTGAGCGTCTCAGCGCTGCTCAGCGTGAGACTCCTGCGATTGCCGGTTAAGCACTGAATCCACAGTTTTAGCCATACATTTTGTCCCGATTCGATTTGGACAACTCAATCCAAAATAACGAGATGGGAAGCGCACTGTCCTCTCGAGCCGTTTTCTTCCCCAATCATTCATTGTGGCATTCACAAGCTTTCCATTTCTCCCCTGACGCAGTCTCTTTAATCCTCGCACACGCACACACACACACACACACACACACACACACACACATTTCCACCTTTTTGATATGTTGGTCTATAGCATCCTATTCTTCTTTCTTGACTGTTTTCGGTCTACTTGACTCTGTTCTTTTATTTTTTTGCAAAAATGAAAAGAAACCCCTTTCTCCCCCTCAGAATAAC
>JH392939.1:10680-26401 GCA_000235945.1 Homolaphlyctis polyrhiza JEL 142
GTGCGCTTCTACAACATTGCCCATCCACCTGAAATCGTCTTTGATGAGACTCACTTTGGTGTGTTTTGTGGCTGCCAATCAGTCTTGGTCATCATCATCATCATCATCATCATCATCACAGTGAATCTATGGATCTCTCTGCTGCCTTGAACTCACATCTGGCCTTGTTGCTTTTCCTGGGGGTTTGGTGATGGTGATGGTGTGCACAATCGACAGGTGGATTCGCTTCAAGATATATCAACTCTGAGTTCTTTATGGATGTTCATCCACCTGTGAGAGCGTTGCTTGTCCATCTGCTATGCCACTAGTCTGTATTCAGCACCTCGCTGACCTGATTCATGCTTTGTTTTTGAATCGCGCTTGGCTGGTCTCGGTTTTATGCTTTTACCTGATCAGCTGGGCAAGCTTCTCATTGCTGCTAGCGGTGTTCTGACGGGATACAATGGATCTTTTTCGTTCAAGGTGATACTGCTCATCTTCATATGCTATTCAATCTCCATTCGATCCTGGTTTCCGCCACTTTCATGCGACCCTCCAAATCCATGTTCAGTCTAGATCTGACTCTCTGTCCCATACTTGTAATATAGAACATTGGTCTCAGCTATGTCGAGGGCGAAGTGCACAATGTGCCATATGTCGCTATGCGTAGCCTGCCAGCGTTCATGGGATCGATGCTATCGCCGGTATGAATGCCATCAATTATATCCACATTGTCCCGACACTCTGCGATCTTTTTGTATTTCTTGTAGTGTCTATATCTACATTCTTTAACCTAAAATCACGGTTTTCTATTGCGTGATACTCGTCGACCAACAGATTGCATATACAACGATGCGCAATCTCGGCTTCTCTACTCCAACATCTATTCTCACTGGTGTGCTCGTTATGTTGGAAAACTCGTTTGCGTGGTCAGTAATCCGTTGATTGCTCAAATGTCAATAGGTGTATAGCAGTGAAGAGTAACAAATATTTTTGTTAATGTTGCTTGATGATTATGATGATATGTCGGTGGATACATTGATCTGGAATGATCTGCAGCCAATTTCGGCTGATTCTGCTCGATTCATCGCTCGTGTTCTTCACGGCGCTCACTGCAATGCTGTGGACCGAGTTTCGTCGAGCTTACGATCGTCCATTCACCCCGCTGTGGTGGCGCACACTCGTCTTTACTGGCATCAGTCTTGGCTTGACTCTCAGGTTTGCCATGCTCTCCAACTTTGTATCTAATGGGCTCCAACTAAATGCACAGTCTTGACTGATGTATTAATTTGGCAATAGCGTCAAGTGGGTCGGTCTATTCACCGTAGCGCTCATTGGCGTCGCCACGCTGCAGGATCTGTGGCAGCTGGTGACAGATGGCAGCATTCCAATTGTATGTTGATCGCCTTCATAGAAGCTGCGTGATGCCACCCGGTTACTGACATTATATCGTGTATCCTGTGTGCCTGTTGTTAAGCCTGTGTTTGGACGCCACTTTGGTGCACGGGCAATTGCGCTGATCATGATTCCGCTATCAGTGTATGCATTCTGGTTCCAAGTTCATTTTGCGATCCTTACAAAGCAATCGTCTGGATCTGGCTTCATGAGTCCCGAGTTCCAATCAACGCTCGTTGGAGCCCATGTTTCAGACACTTATGCCGGTATGATCTTACATCTGGTCTACTGCTCTGCATTTGATTTCCACTCCAAAGATGGATGTGCTGACCACTCTATTTTTGTTGCTACGGTTGGCACACTTGTGGTTAGATATTGCGTATGGCTCCAAGATTGCGATTCGCCACGAACTTACACACGGTGGATACCTACATTCACATCCTCACGACTATCCTGGCGGCTCGAAACAGCAGCAAATCACTTGCTATCCCTTCCGCGGTGAGTGTATGGCTGAATCGTGTCTTGTTGAGTCAATTCGAGTACTGATGTTGATAGTATCTTGTGGTTGGACAGACTCGAATAGCTGGTTTACAGTCAAGAAGCCAATCGGATATGCTAATGGCACTGAGATTGATCCACCGATCGAAGGCTTTGAGCGGCTGAAGCATGGCGATACCATCCGTCTGGGTATGTTGAAGCATGTATATACTAACAAGCCATTCGTCAGGCGATACATGGAAGCACTGGGCTGACACTCGCTCAACTGCCTTGAAAAGACCATGTTGCGACCAACAAACGACTGCACAGCCACAATGTGCGACCGATCACAAAAGACGAAAAGGATTTCAACGAAGTGTCTGGATACGGCGATGTTGGAGTTGTTGGAGACACAAACGATCACTGGGTAGTTGAGATTCTTGGCAAAAATGATCGAACCCTTCCAATTGTTGCCATCACGACGCGAGTCAGATTTCGACATCAGAATACTGGATGCTATCTCATGTCTCGCTCGCACAAGCTGCCAGAGTGGGGATTCGGACAGCAGGAGGTGACTTGCTCGGCTGTGGGACGCAAGAAGCTGACAGTGTAAGCTCCACTCTGTTTTTTTACTATGGCTTCTATTGAGACCCTACCATTGGCGTGAGTGAGATCTGTTAAGCAGATTGTGCTGACTGGCATTGGATCCTCGCACTGTCCTTTTTCGGCGATCAAAGTTGGCGTATTGAGTTCAACGAGCATCCCAACAGTGAGTTTATCAAGTGCTATTGTATCCATTCCTAGATGCATATATATATACTGTTCAAAAAAGATGCTCGAGGCTTGTGATTGCACTTGAGCAAACGACTTGAATGGACTAAAACTGTGTCTGCAACAAATAGTGCCGCCTGGATCTCGCATGGTCAACTACCAAAAGCCAGGATTCCTCTCCAAACTCTTTGAGCTGCATCAGGTCATGTGGAATCTAAACAATGGTCTGACAGGATCCCACCCGTATGATTCTCATCCCGGTATGTCGAGCGCATGCCCCGTCACTGTCGATCTATGCACCAGTAAAGCGCGACGATGATTAATATTGACGTACTTGCATGGCTGCTGCCGATTCTATGACATATGTCAAGATGCTTGGCCACTTCTGCGACGCGGCATTAGTTTCTGGACATCCAAAACCGAAGGCACGTTTATCTATCTCCTGGGCAACCCAGCGATTTGGTGGTCCAGTTTTGGTGCGATTGTTGCATTTGGTGCCTATGGAAGCATTGCTGCCATTGCTGCAAAGCGTCAGTTCGCTTTTGTCAATCTTGGTAAGAATATTGCAACCGTCGACTTGACTCGCCATCTGATTGGATAAAGAGACCAGATGTCTTGAATTCCCGACAATTGTGGCTGTAAGTAAGGGATTGCAAGTCGAGATGCTGAGTTGCTTTTTGTCGCTGTTGTTGTGATAGGTTTCCTCAAGGAGGCTGTTTCTGCTGCGTGGTTCTTTTTCATGGGTTGGTTCCTCCACTATTTCCCATTCTTCCTGATGGGCCGACAGGTAACGCTTACTTTGTATATATGCTGGCATCCAACGATTAGTATTGATTGGCTGATTGTGCTTGCTATGCTGGAATGGAATCGAATGGAATGGAATGTTGCAATCTCTCTCTGTGCCTGTCTGTGCCACTGGTTGAACAGCTGTTCTTGCATCACTATCTGCCAGCACTCTATTTTGCCATCTTGCTATTGGGAGTGATGTTTGAAGTTGTGACGCTCAAGCTGCGACGATATGGCCAAGTGGTTGCTGCGCTGCTGTGCGGCCTGTTTGCCCTTTGGATCTTTTGGAAGTTTGCTTTCCTGACCTATGGATTTGTTATTCCGCGTGAGCAATGCATGGCACTGAAGTGGCGCCATCACTGGGACTTTGGATGCGAGCGACGTGAGTATCTGCTGCCACTCAACTCGCTGCTCCTGCGTATCTGAATCTGCGAATCATCTTGCAGTGTTGTGCACTGCTTGTTATTAGGCGTGAACTGACTCTGTTTTCTTTGGATTGCATTGGATTGCATTGGATTGCATTGGATTGCATTGGATTGCATTGGATTGGATGCGTAGTTCCTACTCGCGAGATGCTTGCTTCCAGGACCACTGCTGCCCATGTTGCTGCTGCCAGTGCGCAGGATACTCTGCCGCCGCCTGTATGAGATCTGGGACCAATGAGTTGGTTAAGAAGCGCGAATGAATCTGATTGTGATTTGCACGGAATTTCCGGACAATTGTTTGTTTGTTTGTTTGTTTGTTGCAGCGAGATGAACATGCAGCGACGCCGCGTATCCGTGAGTTCGTTGTGCATCTCGCTGATCAAACCTTTGATCCCTGCAACCCTCGCCTGCTGACTCTGCGTCCTGCGATGCTCTCTTGCCGCTCGCTGTGGATCGCTTGACGGGGTTTGTGCGACTATCAAGGTTGGCGGAAGCCTCTCGGCTGGACATGGCGCTCAACTGGCGGCAACTGCAACTTCAACAAACAGCAGCACCACCAGCAGCAACGACAGCAGCAACGACAACGACTCGAGTGCAGCACCAGCAGCTGAGGAGACTGTATCTCCCAGCAAGCGCGGCACACTGGACGCAGCTGCGCAGAGCACAACTTTGCCAACAGTCGCAGACAGCGGGTTATCGACTGCTGAGTGAGTCTCGTTCCTCCAACTCAGCGTCTCTGATTCCATCCATCCATCCATCCATCCATCCATCAACAAACCCCAACGACGGCATCAAAACAAAGAGAAACATTGTTTGACTGACTCTTCATCTGCTTCAACTACATGCTGCTGTTTCTGGTTGTTTGCTATTCCTATTGGTTTGGGATATGCAGTGCCTATAAACAACGTCGCAAATCAAGCATTTCTCGTCGTGTGAGCTTCGCCGATCAAGCACATGTCCGGTAATCACACTCGAATCCAAATACCTTGTCACAGACTCATATCGCTCGCTTGCTTTGACAATGCATGTACTCATTCATCTGCTTATTCGAATCACTCTCTATCAAACTAAACGACTTGTTGTTGTTTTTGCGACGTTGGGGGGAATGCATCGTTTAGTGTGTTTGAAAAGGATGCAGCATGGCTTGAAGATGACCAGCTGTCACAGCATGATTTGGCTAAAAGCAAGGCACTCTTTGGCGATGTTGATGACACAAATACCTTTTCGGCTCAACTGGATATGCCTGATCTGATGTCTGTGCGACCCACAAGGTTTGCATCAAGATCCTTGAAACCCCTATTATGATGATTCCACAATCATGCTGCTGCTTATTCGTCGTCCAAAGAGGATTTCATGGCAAAGTAATCTTGCAGAATACTGGATCTGACTAGTACAATATCTCGTTCGCTTTGTTGCTTCTTTCGTCCCCTGATCTATCGTGTATTTGTGTCTAAAGCGTTTTCGATGATATCAAGTCTCCGTTTGGCAACTCTGGACCACTTCATGGGTTAGATGAGACTTCGGCTGTCGATGAAATGAGCCAAGGGCATGTCAGCATGGATATTGCCAGCGAGATCAGTACCGAGTAAGTTGGTTTTACAGTTGCTGCAGTTTAAACATGTGTGTTGGATACTCTTGTATGTACTAACATGTATCTCGGTGTATCACCACCATTCCACGTTTCTTTGCTGCTAGCGGCCATCTGGATAGCTACGATGTCAGCATGCAGTTTTCGCCATCACAGAACCGCACTGGTGCTCAGACCGTTGTTGAAGATTCAGCGGATTCTACGTCGGCTGTAGACTCGAGTCTGTCGGATATGGACATGTCGCAGACTGTTGCTCGCCACGACACTGCTTCAAACAGTCTGTATGCGGAGAAGATGGCCATTCTTGATGCCATCGTGTCAGGTGATATCCCAACACCACGTCCCCACTCATCGCATCAACACTTGGTACAGCCTGTCCAAACACCAAAGCATCTTGTATCATCGGCTTCTTCATCCGCCTCTCCTGCTATTTCTGCAACGCCTACATCTGGGTATCGGCCGAGTGTGCAAGCCATGAAAAGTAGTAGCGCATTGCGAAAACGAGATAGCATCAGTAACTTCTTTCGGGAAGACAATATCACCCTTAGTATCACTGAGAAGCTTAATGCCATCCAACCACTATCTCCACGTCGTGTTGCATCACCTGCCTCGGCTTCTGCTTCTGCTTCTGCTTCTGCTTCTGGCTCTTTGAAATCCGCCAGACGTCCGCGTGATAGTATTGCTTTTCTTGTCGGTAGCATTGCTGAATCGCCAGCTCCATCACAAACACCGCAAACTGCCCGGCTTATCGTATCTGCTCGTCCACGAGATAGTATCTCCAACTTCTTCAGCAATGACAGCCCCCCCAGCATCAAATCTAAAACGCCAATCTCCAGCCATAAGAGCAACGACGGCGGCCATAGCAAACCGTTTGGCATCCACGGCAGCCCAAACATCTCGTCGCCACTGACACCTGTCGCGCCAATGCAGCGCCAAATACTTTCACAAGCTATATCAAGCCCTCTTGTCAAACGCACTGACGCAACAATCCATCAGACTTCAAAACTGTCTGCCACTGTTCGTCTTGCCAGCACAATTGCAGAAGAGAACGAAGATGTCTCTATGGATCAAGATCAGGATCAAGATCAGGATCAGGATCAGCTCGACGGTAAGCCGTAACAATCTTACCATGTCTGGACCTGACTGTCGTCAAGCTGTTTGAATCTCGGAATCACAATCGACTCTATACTGACTAAATGGTGGCTGTTGGTTTGCTGTAATAATAGATGCTTTCCCTCCAAGCCAGACTAGCACGCGTGATTATGCTACAGAACTGCCCAATAGCCAGTCGACCAGCGTATCAGCCATCCATAGCGCATCAACAATCACAAATCTCTCGTCGCTTGGATCTGAATCGATGGAAATCTGTGGCAGTCAGGAGATTGTTCAAATAGACGATATGAAAGATTCCAGTCCCGACACTGACGATTCTGCCAAAGCAATCGATGCAGCTTATGAAGCGGATGATTATATTGAGAGGCACATGGCTTCTGCTGATGCTAAACCCCCTGCCTTTGTTGATAACAATGATACGATCACTCGATTTTTCTCAGCGGCATCTTCAACACGCGACAACGATCTACACGAAGCAGCCGCCTCTGGTATACCTGAGAGAAATACTACCAAAGACGATGCAGATCAAGATGATGATGGTGACGTCTCGATGGATATCGCTTCAGAAGCTCAGAGTACGCCTGTGCGTCGGGTCCTACCTGTGCGCAAATCTACCCCTCGGCGCGTCAGCATTGCATCGCCAATCGAAACTCCCGACAGTGTCAAATCGCGCGTATCAAAGAAAAAGGCGACGCCAGGTCCCTCGGCGAGTGCCAGACGAAAATGTAATGGATTGGTGGTTAATGTAGGCTGTCTGATTGTTGACGAGATTACATGTTTTAACAAAGCTTGTATTATTGAAAACAAACAAACAAACAGCTTCTGTCAGCAGCGCGGTGCCTATTGGTTTGGATCTTGGGTCGCCTATCGGCGTCGGATCTCCGCTTGCAGTGCATTTTGATGCTGGATCACCCATCACGCGAAGCAAATCAAGAGCTGCGTCGGTGTCTGCGCCTGCGTCGGTGTCTGCATCTGCATCTGCTCGTCGCGAGACCACGTATTCGGATGCAAGCCCACTTCGACACTCTCTGGCACGCAAATCTATTTCTTCGGCAATCTCAGTGACCAGTGCAGAGCCTCCGCAGTTTTTCACTGTTCCAATTGCAAGTCCGACCGCCAGACGCAGTAAGATATTCGCTGACACTCGCTGTATTGGGTTTATATCGATTACTTGTATTGTTGGAGTGCTGTATACTGATACCTTTTTATCAGGACGCTCTTCTATGTCTGCTCATAAAATCGAAATGCCCGCGTCTATCGATCCTTCTCCTGCTGACGAGAATACTGAGGCGCAACCCACTCTACAGCAGCAGCATCTAGAGCAGCAACAGCAGCAGGAAACGCTCGAAATACAAGGCGCCAGTGAAAGTGTTGAAACGGTTGCCACTGTACCATTGGAGATCCAGCAGGACGTTGGATTCATCAACGACCATATTGGCGATGAAGGTAACACCACAGACTTACTCTGTGCCTGGTTTACAAACTGTAGTAATTTGTATCAATGGTTTATTGTTGCTTACTGTGTCATTGTCTGTATTGTGCAGAGCTGTTGATAGACGAACATCTTTCGGTCGTTGACAGCTCGTTCTATCAGGAACCTCTGCTAGAAGCACCGCCATTGCAGATTGCAACACTCGCTGATTTCCTCGCGCACACGGGCATCGAGTTCCATGATAAACTAGCGGCTCAGCTGCGTCGTGATACAACGGCGTTTATCACTGGACCAAGTGGTGCGTTGATTGCTTTCATCATCATATTGTATAGGGTTTCATTGATGCGATCGAGTATCAACGGCACTTGAAGTGGCTGAAATCGCCAGATGCGATAGAAAGCTGTCGATTGCATTTCTTATACTGATTCTTGTGTGGCATTACTGTGTGAAACAAACAATAACGACGACATGGTGGGTGTTTTTATAGTTCCGACGGATCTTGACTATGTCAAGGCTGCCTCTATCCACCTTCCTGAACTCGAGATTTATGAATTTGTGAGTGACTTGGTGATTGTGTGATTGTGTGGTGATCTTGTGTTTGTTTGGATTGGTACTTGCTGTCATTTGCACATCTGATTTTCAATAGCGAATTGCTTGCTGATTGTTGTGATCTGATTGTGTCATTAGGGATGTCGCGAACTGGCGCAATACATTGCCGAGGGCCGTGAAAGCATTGAGGCAGTCGAGGCCGAGGTTGAAGTGACAGCGCCGCTGATATTCTTAGAGTTTGCAGAAGGAACACTGGAGGAGCGAGAAGAAATCAAGGTTGGCATGGCTTTGTTGATGGAGTTGATGGCGCATGGTACTGATCAGCAGCGCTGTTGATGGGTGGGAATGCCTTGTAGAGACACTTGTATTTCAGCAAGATGTTTGCAAAGCTTGATTCGAAGAAGCAGTGGTATACTTGGAGAGGCGAGCTGCTGGGTACACTGCAGGACGCTTTGGACGAACATATTAATCGACTCTCAAGGGTAATCATGCGACCTGTGTTTTTGTGTATTTTGTTGAATGAGATGGATTGTGTGACTGATTGTTGATAATAGGATAAGCAATTCCTGGACGCAATTGAAGCATCCATGACTGAACTCCATGATTCAACAGCAACGCGTTTCGATGAACTGAAGGAGCAACTCGCCGCATTGCGAACCAGGCAAGTCGGGTGACGACTGTCTTGTAATGATGTGTCATACTATGTTTGATTGCTGACGCTGCTTGCCTCTAGGCAACGCGATATGGAGCTTGCCGAGCAACGCCATATCGAGCAGCTCAAGTCAAAGGATTTGCAAAACAGGTATGCCATTTCAGATCTGATCTGTTAGATTTCGAATGCGCTTTGTTGTGAAGACTGCTGACTGCTGGGTTTGTGTATATTCCTTGCAGCATTGATATCGATCACTTGACAAAGGAACTCGAGGCACTCAAAGTACAAGTCGCACAGGAATGTGCAGCTCTTGCAATTGATGAGCAAACAGAAACGGAGCTTGAAAATGCGATTGCAAAGGCAGAAGAGCTCTCAAAAGACCTGATTGTGTTTGATCCTGAAGATCTACCACACCTGCGCCATGAGTACAAGACTGTGGTTTTAACGCATCTATGGCGTCCAGTAGAAATCTCGCTTGCGCAACAGGTGCTTGTGTTTGACGATGTCGTTCAAGTAGCGTTTATCAAGCAGGGTGACACATTTGCTATCAGCCTGTCTGTCGCGAACGCTGTCGAAGATGCTCGTGTAAGTCGATTGCTTAGCAGCTTTGCTTCGAGATCCATCTTTTTACCAGTTGTTGGATAAGACAGAATAAGCTGATGTGATTTTGTGACGACGTATATTGAAGCGGTCCAATATTGCAACGCAGTCCAAGGTTGGATTCGCAACCTTGAATATCATTGGCATTGAGAATGTAAGATGGCAATGCACTCTTATAGTTCTTGCGACTCTCTGTCTGTTTTGTATCAATATGCGAATGCTAAAGTTTATGGTATTCCTCCAGGTTCAAGCCATGCTCGCACAGTACGAGCGACTCAACCCAGTATGTCGAAACTGGGCAGATATGAAGCGAGTACTTGACGACACAGCATATTCATGGGAAAACATCAAGACGCTTGTGCGTGAAGTTGAGCAAACGCGCTGCATCTGCCCACAAATCGAGATTCTAGCACAACCGAGCCAAGGCTTCTGGATCACAACGCGATGCACCTTCTTCTCATTTACACGCAAGATTCGCTTTTCGATTGATTTTGGGTTTGGAAAGACTGACGATGGCATCTTCCACTATCCATGCGGCGCTGCGTCGACTCGGTTTGTCAGCCACTATGGCAGTGTTAGGTTTGTTGCGGTCATTCTATTGAACTTGCTTGGTACTCTTTGTTGGAGAATGCGTGAGCAGGGTCATGTGTCAATTTGGGATGCTGATGTGGAAACTCTTGTCTGTTTTGTCTGTTTATATATGTACATACCATGTAGCGCCGAGAATGTTGTGCAGGTGCTTGGCAGTGTTGAGCCTTATCTATTTGAGCTGTGTAGCCAGGCGCATTCGCTTGTTGCATGACAGAGCACGCAACGGAAAGCTGTCCATCTCCCAATGAAGAGTTTGAAAACCAACAGTCGCAGTCGCAGTCGCAGTCGCAAGTGTGGGGGGCTGTCGTGCAGCAAATTGTGATTTCACGCTTCCCTCTTGACCCTTGCACACGGAAGAGAAATGAGGCCGTCCAATCTGTATACAATAGAAGACGATAGCAACCTCGGCAGCGCTCGCAGTCTTGGATTTGTCCATGCAGCCGAGCCTGCTGGTGCACAGCAGCAGCAGCAGCAACAACAGCAACGGCAACAGAGCCGGCCTGCGCCCATGCAGTTTCCTCAGCGCCAGCATCCACCGCTCCACGCAGGCGTCTATGGCGACCAGCAGCAGCAAAGGCAACAGCAGCAACAACAGCAGGGACCGCCACAGTCGCCCAACGATCGGCTTGAGCGATTCCAACGCTGGCAGCAGCAGCAGCGACGGCAGCAGGAACTACAAGAGCAGCGAGAGCGAGAGCGAGAGCGAGAGGAACGAGAGCTGCAGTCGCAGGCAGCGTCGGCGCCAGTTGCTTCGCCAGTGGCTGTGACGGTGCCAGTGCACACTCGGAATGGTTCTGTGCACAGCTCAAGTCCAAGCGCCACCGCGCAGCCACAAACACCATTCGTCCCCACAGCACCCACCGCAGTGTCTGGCATCGACAGCACCACCGGCACTGCCGCCATCAGTGCAACTGGCACTGGCGCTGGCTCTGGCACTGGCACGCAGCTGCCGGTCTGGGCCATGGGTGCTCCACCCAACCGTCCGCTGCCCAAACCCGGCGACAGCAGCAACAACAACAGCAACAACCAATATCCCCCACTCTACCAGTCCCAAGGCCAAGGCCAAGCACAATCCAACAGACTTGTCGATGAGAAGCTGCCGCCCATGCTCGACCCTTACAAGGCACTGAATCGCAACTCGTATCTCACAGAGACTGCTGACGAGTGGGACGACATTCCTGACGCTATTGGGTACGTTCCTTGTTGCTCTGCGGCGCAGCTGTGTCACCGTGTTACTGTGCAGCCGTGCAGCCGTGCAGCCGTGTGCGCACTGGCCCGAGTCCCGGCATGACCAGCCGCCATTGTCTGCAGTCCGGGCTCCCTTTCCTCTTTTTCCTTTTTTCCCTTTCCTTTTTCCCCTTTCCTCTCCCTTTCGAATAACTCTGGCGCTGACAGTATCACTCTCCTTTTGCCATATACAGCGCCGAGGAATATACTGCTGCAATTGTGCCCACCGATGACAACACAGATACATACTCGTTTACCTTTAGAGTCGTCCTGCTCGGCACTCTGTGGGCAGTCGCTTTGAGCTTTGCAAACGCAATCTTTCTGTTTCGCACCAATCCGTTCCAAATATCAACGACTGTGACCGCACTGCTGGTTTATCCTATGGGCATCTTCTTGGCTCGCATCACTCCCGATTGGTCGTTTGAGATTGCTGGCACTCGCATCTACCTCAACCCCGGTCCATTCAACATCAAGGAGCATGTGCTCATCTATATCATTGCTGGCTCGGCAGGTGGTCCACCCTATGCATGCGATAATGTTGTAGCACAGAAATGGGTCTATGTAAGACTTGCTCGCATCGATACAC
This sequence comes from Homolaphlyctis polyrhiza JEL 142, assembly GCA_000235945.1. NCBI lineage: Eukaryota > Fungi > Chytridiomycota > Chytridiomycetes > Rhizophydiales > Homolaphlyctis > Homolaphlyctis polyrhiza. The sequence continues at coordinate 22,852 of JH392939.1, forward strand.
TGAGGTTTAGGCACATACACACACCCACATACTGTTCCACTGACATTCTACTTTGCTGCTACCGACAGAACGACGAAAATGTTGGCGTGGTATCTTCTCTTTTGTGGGTCTTTTCAACACAAATGATTGGATACGGCATCGCTGGACTGCTGCGCTCCATCTTGGTCAAGCCAACTTCAATGGTCTGGCCTTCCAACCTATCAACCATTGCACTGTTTGTATCGTTCCACAACCCTGATCCATCCGACGAAGGAAACAACTATGCTCTCTCGCGTTACTCGTTCTTCTGGCTCGCATTCTCGTTTGTCACTCTCTGGCAAATTCTGCCGCTCTACTTTTTCCAAGTCGCGAGTATCATCGCGCCTCTTTGCTTCTTCTCAACAAACAGCATCGTGCGACGCTTGGGATCTGGCTCGCCTGGTGGTGGATTTGGGCTGTTTACCTTTAGTCTTGATTGGTCCATCATCTCTGGTAACACTGCGCCGCTCACTTCGCCGTTCTGGGCAACTCTCAACCTGATCGCAGGCTTGATGTAAGTTTGCTAGCCTCTCTATACATACTGCCAGTTGATTGCCAACTCATCCAAGTGCCACATCAATCTGACCCTGTTTTGCTTTTTGGGCTATCTATTGCTGCAGCATCTGGCTCTGGGTTGTGTCGCCCATCTTTTACTTTTACAAGATCCTGCATCCTGATCCATCCATTCAAGTTGGCCATCTACGAATGATTGAGAACGATGCCGTGGTGTCTTATGAAGCAATCAACTCTGCAGTCCTCGTTGATCGCACAGGCAGACCCATCAGAAACTTGAATGTACTGCTAGAGTCGCACAGCAAGGTCAACCAGACTGCTGTTGAAGAACTTGCACCCGTCTACTTCTCAAGCATGTATGCTCTGGTTTACGGAATCGCATTTGTCAATGCATCCGCTGTCCTGGTGCACGTTGCGCTTTGGGTGAGTGACTCGCTCAATAGGCTTTGATCGCACATGATGCTGTCGTCCTGATGCTAACTGACTTGTTCCTCGCCTCATGTTTTTGAACAACGACGTTAATAACAGCATGGCAAGAGAATCTGGCAGTGGGCAAAGGGATTCTTTTCTCGCAATCAAGAAGACATCCACGATGATACACACAACAGAATCATGGCATCCTACGTGGATGTTCCTGATTGGGCATATCTTGTGTTCTTGGCAGCTTTCCTTGCTCTACAGATCATTGTTTGTACCTTGACGCCATTCAAGCTCAGAATCTCTGGTGTCCTGCTTGCATTCTTCTTGGCCGTGGTCTTTGTGCTACCCTTTGGTGTTATCTCGGCTCTCACTGGCATCCAGCCTGGTTTGAATGTCATTTCAGAGTTTATTATTGGGTATGCGCTTGTTGTAGACTGTGTATGCCGTTTATTGATTATGCGGTTAAAGTCGCTGCTCTCTGACCATCACTGTTGTTCTAAACTTGCTTTACCCTCCCCACACTGCAAAGTCTGCTGCTTCCTGGACAGATTGTCGAAGTGCTCACTTTCAAGAGCTTTGCATACAGCATGACGATCCAGTCGCTCAGTCTGCTTTCTGACCTCAAGCTTGGCCACTATCTTCACATCTCACCCATTCACATGGTCATTGCGCAGCTCTACGGCACTGCGATTGGCGCAATCGTCAACACAAGCGCTACGATTTGGATGGTCACATCAGGCGTGTTGCAGCAACTCGTTTCAAACGATGTCTCTCAATGGTCACCTGTCTACTATCAAGTGTTTGCAAACTCGGGTATTATCTGGGGCGCCATTGGACCAGCAGTATTCTTTGGAAAGCAGTCGGTCTACAACCCACTGCTGTATGGCTTTGTACTCGGCGCAGTGCTTCCTGTGATCCCATGGCTCTGCAACAAGGTGTGGCCATCACATTACTGGAAGCTCATCAACATTCCTGTCATCACGGCTGGCGGAAACATTGTGGGCGTCAATCAGGGCTATATCCTTAGCGCATTGGTCATCGCCTTTATCTCGCAGCATTACTTGTTCAACTACCATCGCGCTCTCTGGGCTAAATACAACTATGTCCTTTCCGTCGCGCTCGATGTGGGAACAGGCACAGCAACGCTTCTTGTCACTGGCCTGCTGGCATACGGCGAGCCTCCTGCGGGCAAGCTGAATCCATCGGTTCAGGACTACTACTGCTTTGGTACATATGAGCAAGTTGAGAAATACTGGCGCTGATTCTCCTCCCATCATACAAACAACTTTTCCACACACACACACACACACTCGCAAGACCTCTTCCCTAATGAACTGTCTCTACTAGAAGCATTCAATCCATGTGTCTATTTCTGTGTGTTTGTGTGTGTGAGTATGAGTGAGTGTATCCGATTCTTGGCAAGCCTGGTAAGCCTGGTGAGCCTGCAGGAATTCCAAGCCTCCCTCATGGAATGGTTGTTGGGAAAGGAGAGAAACGGTTGGGCTCACGTGTCGAAACGCGTGTTTGAACTTTTTGGTTTGGCTCTGACGCAATTCTCTCGCAAATCGACAAACGACACTCGGCTCCAGCAGCAGCAACAGCAACAGCAATAGCGGATGGCGAGCAGGAACCTTGGGTTCATCGACGATGATGCTCAGCCCTATCAACAGTCTCGGCAGCGCACTGAGCCCGCTCTGGTCGGCGATCTGCCGCAGTCCGAGAGCGACCGCAATACTCGATACCAAAGATTCCAGCAGATGCAGCGCCAGCAGCAGCAACAACAACGCCAGCAGCAGCAACAACAGCAGCAACAGTTTCAACTCCTGCAGCTTCAGCAACAGCAGCAGCTTCAGCTTCAACAGCAGTGGTCTGATCATATCGAGCTAGAGGCAAAGCCTGCGTCGGCTTTGCCATCGCCAATTCAGCCCGGCCATGGTGCACGATTGTCATCGCTGCAGGGTCGCCAGGCTGGCATTGCTGTGCCTGGCTTCACCGCCGCCTCCGTCGCACCAGCCAAGCTTGCCCTTCCAGCGTGGACGCAGGAGGCCGCGAAACCAGCGCTGGCCTACCCTAAACAGAGCCGCTTCTCCTTCAACCTCAAGCGAGCGTCGCAGTATACCTACAGCGAGCGGGACTTGGACGACGACGGCTTTGCTGAGAGTGGCGTTCCTGACGCCATCAGGTAGGCCGCTTTCGCCTTGTGTCGCGTTGGCATTTTTCTGAGCCTGCGGGACGGGTCCTTTCCTTTAGAAAATCACCATCCCATCACCCTCCATCGTTGCATTGGCGTGGGCACCGCACCCTAATTTCCCTCTCGCAGCCCCCCGAATGTCCCATTCAGACGGTGGCTTGCATGATGCACTCCTAATTGCGCTCGACTAGGCTCGAAGCAGCCTCTGCCATGCCCTGAACCCCAGCTCACGAATCGCATGCTGACCCACCTTGTTCCTCTGCTTGCTTCGCTGTCCCAGTGCCGAGCAATACACTGCTGCCATCGTGCCATCAGATGACAACACAGAAACTCCCTCATTCACATTCCGCGTTGTCCTGCTTGGCACAATCTGGGCAGCCATCCTGGCCTTTACAAACACTATCTTTT
>JH392939.1:45433-60856 GCA_000235945.1 Homolaphlyctis polyrhiza JEL 142
TGTCATTTACCGCATACCATTTACAAGACTATCAAGAAACTTCTGCTGCGAGTATGTCAACTTGGAAGCACGCATCATATCTATACACGTTTAAGCAATTCGTTCATCATAGATATGGGGTTTGTCAATGATTGGATATGCCAGTCTATGAGATAGGGGGGAGGGATGCTGCTTCGTTTTCTGACACGAGGTTGAACTATACCACTTACTCTTTAAGAGATATCGAGTGGTGGGACTAAGGTCAGAGTCCTTTGCAGTGCGAGAACGTGAGGCTGAAGTTGTGGGAGTGGATTGACCACTGGGTGTATGCGAGACGACCGAGTTTGTGTTGCTATTGCGAGATGGAGATCGCGACGCGTTCACGGTGGCTCCAAATAACAGGTTGGCTTGCGTGGAGGTGTTTATGGATGCCGAGGCTGCCGTGCGTTGTGTGCCGCCTATTGCTGCTGCAACGGCTGCGTCGTCAAAGAGAAAATGTGACTGTGCTGGCAACTGCTGTGTTGAACCTACTGCATGCGACCGAGACTGTCCCGAGTGCAATATCTGGCCAGATGCTGCGTTGGTTGTGCTTGCAGGATTGTTGTTATGCGATTGGGTTGCTGCCATTGACGATCCAGCAATCGCGGCTGAGGGTTGTCTGTCAGCAAAGCAACAAGCAACAAGAGCATATCCTAAAAGACGCTGTAGATATAGATGTATCTATCTGCCTCACCTGCGGGGCTGCTGCTCGCTTTGCTGGACTCCTGGCTCCGAGGCAGCAGCAAGGACAGATCCACAGTCGTCACCTTGTTCATTTCGCCCGCACTATATCTCACTCACTCACTCTTGCTTGCCAACTTGGTTGCGGTCCACAAAGGAAACCCTCCAAAACAGCAGCAGGTAAAATCACAAACACTCTGTACCCTCGTCTCCTTTTATTGATCAGACATGTGATGGATCCTCCCATCTGTATACATAGAACCCACTGTGCTCAACCTCACTCGTACATTGAGGATCCAGCAGATACATTGGGATATTCCACATGATACTGATCAAGATCTTCTTCGAAGCAATCATCTGCTTCAAAAACACTTGCATCTTGCGAAGGGCTTCCGGAAGAAGATACATGACAATCACATCAGTATCGGATGTGAGTCGCTCAACTGTCTGTGTTGTGGATGGATGATTGGTAGTGATGAGAGTCAGGCTGTTGGTTTGGCTCATCATGTCGCCGTGCCAGAGCGAGACAGCATTGCTGGTTGCTGGTGCTGTTGATGCCAGGCTGGTTGCCGCTGTCATCAGCAGCGTTATGTCTAGGTCGACTCCAGACAGCTGCAGACGATTGCTTTGTATTGCTTCGGTTGCCCATGGCTGCTGCATAATGCCAAGCAGAACTGTGCCAGTGCCGCAGCCAAGATCGCAGACTCGCAACGTGGATGATGACGAGTGTTTGTGGATGCTGGCAAGAAGCGATCCGACAGCAGCAATGGTTGCAGCAGGCGACTCTCGGAACGGACTCACATAGCCGTCCTGCCACCGGTATCCATAAATAGACCGTTTGGCCGGCGCCGTTTCGTATCGCTCATCGCCAAGGGTCTCATCTTCGTCAACAGCAGCCATATCCAACAGCGACTTGGCCTCTTTCTGATGATAGAAATGAAGAGATGTTGCGATTTTGGGAAACATCAACGGTTTTATTGAAGCAAGCGTCCAAGGATCTTGGCCTCTCTCGGGACCATGTTTTCGGCCTCAGCAATCATCGCAGCACGATCCTCGCTCGACAGTGTGCCGACCAGGAAGTTTGCAATCGCATCTTGGTTGCACATGAGTGCATGGATAGAGAATCCAGGTCCACGAGGCGGCACAGCAGAAGCAAACACATTCCAATAGAGCCACTGAACAATCTCGAATTCGCCCTGGAGGGCTGCGTACGACATGGCCCATTCCGTGCATCCCTCTGTGCGATTGGCATGTAGCCATTGGACAACGTCGAGATGGCCTTGTCGCGATGCAACATCCATTGCATAATCAGAACATCCCTCGTCCCGATTCTCGTGTAGGAAAATGACAACGTCGAGATGACCTCCTGCTGCTGCCTTGTTCATTGCCATCTGGGTGCAGCTGCATCCGCGCGAGTGAAGGAACTTGACAACTTCGAGATGTCCATTTGCTGCTGCATCGTTCATGGCTTTGGTCGTACATCGTTCGTTGCGGTTGTCCATTAGGAACTGCACAATGCAAAGGTGTCCGCTGGCTGCTGCTGCATCGATTGCTGCTGTCGTGCACCCAGCATCCGTGTTCTGATGCAGCCACATCACTATGCCAAGATGGCCGTTCTCGGCTGCTCCATCCATGGCTACTGTAGAGCACTTTTCTGTGCGATTAGCATGAAGCCACTGCACCACGGCAAAATGCCCGTTCTTGGCTGCTCGATCCATTGCGCGGCGTGTGCATCCCTCGCGACGATGTATATGCAGCCACTGCACAACTTCAAGGTATCCGTTCTCGGCAGCGCCATCCATTGCCGCAGTCGAACATCCCTCGGTCCTGTTCAAGTGAAGGAACTCTACAACATCAAGGTGGCCGTGCTTCGCAGCGCTGTCCATGGCTCGCGTTGTGCATCCCTCGCGTCGATGCTCGTGCAAGAATCGCACAATCTTCAAATGCCCATTTTTCGCTGCAGCCGTCATGGCCCATAGTGTGCAGCCACCACCAGACGGCACGCCGGGGATATTGGTGCTGTAGTGTTTCTGCAAAAACTCGACGACTTCATAATGACCATGCTCTGCTGCCTTGTCCATGGCTTCAGTCGAGCAGCCACGGCTGCCATGCTCGTGAAGCAGTTGAATAGTCGCTAGATCGCCGTTCGCTGCTGCAATGTCGATGATGCTGTATGTCCAATTGATGTCGTCGTCGTCATCAAGATACTCATCGTCATCGTCATCTATTTGGTCTTGATGTTGCAGTTGTTGCACATTCGCAGTGTCGAATCTCGCATCAATGCTGCTCTCAAAAGTCAGTCCATGAAAGTCGCTCAATTTGATAGGCTCGCTAAACTGCTGCTGCTGCTGTTGTTGTTGTTGCTGCTGCTCTGATTGCGAAATGACAGGACCCAACTGTGCTTCAGGAAGCTGTTCCAACACCAAATCTTCTTCCTGGATACTGCTGATAAAAGGATGATGTGAAATTGCCCAGCCATCGATGCTGTTCCAGCTGCTGCTAGCCATAAGAGAGGGTGTATGTGCGTTTGTGGCTGGATCAGAGATGCGAATTGAGCCAGATCTGGGATGTGAATGTTCGCAGTTGGATATCGGAGTCGCGGTGAAGTCGTCATCGCTTGAGCTGCCGTCGCTATGATGGGGGCGCAGCCGCCTTGAGCCACTAGAGGCTGCCGAAGCCAGGTTTGCGAGAGCAGTGCTTGTAGAGGGAGCGCCATTCTCAGCAGTGCTACGGCGAGCGTGTAACAGAGATACGGGTATCAGCTCAGGGGCCAGGAGCATAGTGAGTAAAGCCTGGTAACCATTCCGCACAGCGTCGGAAACCATCTCGTCAAAGAGCTGTCGCTGAAGTCGGGTGAGCCTCGCTGCTGGAGTTGTAACCCACGGAAACTGCAGCTCACTGTTGCTGGCGGTGCTTGGCCATGCCATGATAAGATCCTGCCATGCCATATGCAGCGGGATGTGCAACAGCAGACCCGAATCGACAAGCGAAGGGAAGCGACGGGCCAAGGCGGCATACATACGGCGGCTGTGCACCAACTGCAGGTCAGCCACAGTCAGTGTGACATCGGGAAGCCTTGACAGATCACCGTTCCAGTCCAGCTCAAAGGCATCACGCCATATACGGATGTAGTGCTGTTGCTGTTGCTGTTGCTGCTGTTGCTGGGCTGTGCTGCTGTTGCTGCTGCTTTTGCGGTTGCAGGTGTGAGCGATGCTTGTTCCTCGGCTTCGGTCAGTGGCAGAATTGCTGCCGCTGCCAGCTGTGTCGATGCTTGTGGCGCTCTCGCGTTTGCGGCGGCGGCCACTACCATCGCTGTCGATGCTGCCGATCATGCTGCTGCCAGTGATGGTGCTACTGGCATCGATGCTGCTGCCGCTGCTCGCTTCGATGCTGGTGCTGGTGCTGGTGCTGCTGTGGCTGCACGACGACGCAGGCTCAGCAGCGATGGCCAGCGCAGACTGGCTTGGTGAGTGGGAGGCGCTGTCCATGTACTTGATGCTGTTGAGGAACGCCGTCAACGGACCAGCACGCTGCAGAATATCAAGCTGCAGCTCAGTCGGCAGCCACATCCATAGACTCTGGTGGGCGCCATGCAGTCTGCTGTTCATTCTAATGGTGTAGCCAGCGATCGTGGGGCCTGTGATACCCGACCCCGTTGCGTTCATCAAAGGATGTTGTGAAACGCTGCGCTTTTTTGTTGGTCTTGTTCCAATCACTCTTGCTCAATCGCTCTTGCTCAGTCGCTCACTCCCTCTCTTCTGCCCATTACGAGCCTTTTTTCTCGACATATCTTGTGTACTGCTTCCATCCAGCGATGTGGAATGCTTTGTCGGAACTCTCTTCAAATCTTACTGCTAGCCTTAGCTGTATATAGAAGCAACGAATAGATCTGATCAACAACACCAGCAGCACATTCTTACTGGACCCATAGCCAGCCTGGCTGGGGGTTTGAGGTCACCAACAAGCGCCATCTGTAACAGTCCGATAGCCGTCGCTATCATGAATTCGGCTTCTACAGATTGGATATGCGACTGGCAGTGACTCTTGTGATGGATGCAACGAGTTTTTACCCTTTCCCAAAGCAAGCGAATGACAACAGACCCACTTCTCAATGTTTGTCGCCCATTCGCCCATTCGCCCATTCGCCCGCCAGCCCGCACTTTATCCATTCGCCCTGCTGGCTGGCTGGTGCACCTGCAAATAGCTGCTGCTGCTGCAGTCATGCCATGCCACACCACCATACCATCTCTATAAGACCGCAGTCTCGCAGATGCAGCAACATTCGAGACCATGCCGCCACAAGGCAGCCCCCAATCAGCCAGCTGACCCTCTCTTTCTCTGTGTCTGCGTGTGCGACGCCATATTCTGCTTCCGATCAAATAAACCAAGGTCGCTCTCTGCGGCGGTCTGGCTGGCGCTCTGGCAGACATCGCAATGCACAGGTACGACCGTGCTGAGATGCTCGCATGCCTGCACTGGCCTTGGAGATCGATCCTCTCAACTCACCTTGCAATCGCACTTGTGTTATAATTCGTCTCCAAAACAGCACCGACACTGTCAAGACACGCCTGCAAGGCCAATTGACCAGCAGAAGCGAGAAATATAGAGGTGTGTCTCGCTGGCTGGCCCACTGTCTGTCTGGCTATCTGGCTGCAACTGCAGTCAGCAGGGACTCAATATCATCAGACCATCGTGCTGACTTCTGAGCGATCAACCATCTATTGGGCAACGCCAACATGCATCTCCGCAGGCATGACACAAGCCTTTCGAACAATTCTCCGGGAAGAAGGCACTCGCGGTCTATTTGGTGGCTTCCAGGCAGCGGCAGTTGGATCTCTCCTATCAACATCGGTCTACTTCCTAACTTACGAAGCATTGAAGCGCGAACTCATCCACCACGATCTCAATCCAACCGTGTCGTACTTTATTGCGGCCGGACTCGGCGATGTCGCTGGCGCAATCCTCTATGTTCCAAGCGAAGTTATCAAGACTCGGCTGCAGTTGCAGGGCCACTACAACAATCCTCATAGCCTGTCCGCACACAACTACAAGAATACCTGGGATGCCGTTACTAGTGTATGCATCACCATTCTGCCTCTCCACCCTGATCTCTCCTGTACCTAGCTGCGGCCTTGATCGCTTATCTAGATCCGCACAAACATGCATGCCTGATCAGACTGTATCTGTTGTTAACACATGTTGCTTTACTTGAATCGACCGATATCAATCATCCTCTCGCCGCTCTTTCAACCACATGTGCTACTGTGGCTTGCAAGATTGTCCAAAAACGAGGCTTCATTGGTATGTATCATGGTTTTGGTGCTACCCTACTTAGAGACATGCCTTTCACGGCAATGCAGTTTACGCTCTATGAGACTCTCAAGGCATCTTTTGCTCGGCATAACGGCCCAAACGAACAAAATATCATACACGATATCATCTCGGGTGGAACGTCTGGTGCCATTGCTGGTGCACTCACGACTCCATTCGATGTCATCAAGACTTATTTGCAAACTCAGAAACGTGCACCTCCTCGTGCATCGTTCCTCCAGACTGTTGAATCCACGCCACTCTCAGCATCTAGCTCTCATACCGTAGTCGATCCAAACCTCTCAAAATCCCCAGAGCATGTTCCGATTGCATCCTCATCCTCATCATCGTCATCGTCATCGTCATCGTCAGCATCCAAATCAGCAACTGCATCTCATACTTCAGCAACAGCAACAACAACAACAGCACCATCTAAGCCAGCATCCTCTGCGCGAGCAGTCTTGCAAGCAACAACAAAAGTACTAATGAAAGGCGCAGCACCACTTCCAACACCAACCCACGCACCTTACTATACAGGCATTCTCTCAGCTGGCATAGGCATCTACAAAAGTGCTGGTGTTGCAGGGCTCTTTAGTGGTATCGGCCCTCGCACTGTCTGGACTGGCATGCAATCAACCATTCTCTTTGTCGCCTATGAGTTTCTGATGGATATCACACGGAAAACATCAGCATAGTCGTCATGATAACACACTAAACCTTTCTCGCTCTCTCGCTTTCTGTTATTTTGAACCACCTCGCCAGAATAAAACCCCACCCCCTCACTTCATACTATTCAATACTCGTTCTAGTATTGTTGTTTTTTTTTGGATTTGGATTTGGATTTGGATTTGGATTTGGATTCAGGATATCGACCAGATTCAAGGAGAATGGTTGCGCTTTCCTCTTACTTTTGAGCTTCTGTTTTCGAGATCAGCAGCAAACCATCATGGCAACGCCAGCGCAAGGGTTCAAGCAGCTGCCTGACAATGAGCTGCGCGCATATACAGCCAGTCTACATCTGGACTCAGTCGGTCCACGCTCAGCACTTATCGACCGCATCGTTCGCTACTTCAAGGCAAACTCAAAAAGCGCTGCTACCAACGGCACTGGCGACAAGTACGGGCACACCACATTCCAGCAAAGCATCAACGACAGCAACAGCAACAGCAACAGCAGCAGCAACGACCAACGGCAGCGAAGCCGCCAATAAAAGCAACAACAGACGTAAAAAGAAGAAGGGTCGGGCACCACGACCCACCACCACAAGCACTGATGCCGATGCTCAGGTCAGTTCCGCATCCGCATCTATTTGTCCTCTGCTCCAATATCGTCTCCAAATTACAAGCACTGGCTGTTCGCTTTGTGATATACATGGATACTAACACTCCTGCCAACGACACCATATGCACCTCTGCTGGACATCAGACTGCTCAAGTTCCACAGACCAAGGACGATAAACAGCCTGACGAGGAAGATGAACCCACAATAATCGAATATGTTCCGGAGAATCTTGTTGACCAAGTCAAGGACTCGCCCTTTGAAGCCTTTGCAGATGTATTCGCCAAGTTTGCACCATCGGTTACTGTCGATGACGAAGATGTTACTAATGAAGCAGCTAGAGCATCTGCAAGTAATAACGGCGCGGATGGAGAAGATGACGATGACGAGGATATGGATCTTGATGAGGACGACGACGATGCGCTTGACGGCACAGGTGCCAAGTCTGGATCTACAAAGCCGATGTCAAAGAAACAGAAACGCAAGGCGAGCCGGCTGTCGGTAGCTGAGTTGAAGCAGCTTGTTAGAAAGCCAGATGTTGTCGAGGTAGGACTGCACACCTCGCATTTCTGCTTTCCACAATCATTTCATTCGACTCGATGATCACCTAACCTTGACTGCTTTTGACCTCTCTTTGTGATATGGATTGCAAGTGGGTCGATGTGACGGCTACAGACCCCAAACTACTTGCACATATCAAGTCATATCGCAATACCGTACCAGTTCCGCCACACTGGTCACAGAAACGAAAGTATTTGCAAGGAAAGCGCGGCCTCGAGAAGATGCCGTTTGATCTGCCTGGTAAGAGTCATATGGCCGCTCTGAAATCGATCGATGCGTATGCTGAGGCACAGCCAGTCTACCTATAGAGCACTGACGCTGTTGTGTCGACAATATAGATTTCATCAAGCAGACCGGCATCACACAGATGCGTGACGCAGTCAAGGAAAAGGAAGATGCCTCAAAACTCAAAACAAAAACTCGCGAACGCCTGGCACCCAAGATGGGCAAGATCGTTATTGATTATCAGAAGCTGCACGATGCATTCTTCCGATGGCAAACCAGACCAAAACTGTCAAACTTTGGCGAAGTGTAGGGTCTTTGTGTCCGACTTTTATCTCTATTGTGCGAACTTTGTAGATTACTGATCTGCCTGACTGCTATCTTGTAACAGGTACTATGAAGGCAAGGAGTTTGAGACCAAGCTGAAGCTCAGAAAACCAGGACAGCTTTCTGATGATCTTCGGCTTGCACTCAACATTCCGCCTCTCGCACCCCCGCCATGGCTCATCAACATGCAGCGGTATGGACCACCGCCAAGCTACCCACAGCTGATCATTCCTGGTCTGAATGCGCCTATTCCCGAAGGTGCGCAGTGGGGATATCACCCTGGTGGTTGGGGCAAGCCTCCAGTCGATGAGTTCAACCGACCGCTGTATGGAGACGTGTTTGGTGTTAGTGCATCAAACGAGCCGACAGCCTCTGCTGCACCAATAGAGCGTGAACTGTGGGGTGAATTTGAAGAACCAGAGGAGGAGGAAGAAGAGGAAGAAGAGCCATCTGATGATGAGGAAGATGGAGAGGAGGATGGCGATGGCGATGGCGGCCGTGCTGGCGCAACTGCGATCCCCGATGGTCTGATCACACCCAGCGGCCTTTCCAGCGTCCCGAGCGGACTCGAAACACCCGAGTTCATCGAGCTCCGCAAAAAGTAACTTGCGTTGAATCTGCATGCTCATTCCTTTGCCAGAAGTGCTTTGCTGACCCTGTATCATCTGATCTGTTCTTGCAGCCGACCAGTGTCAGATTCTGCGCCAAAGCCGCTATACACTGTCCTTGAACAAAAGGAGAATGCAATCCGAGGCTTCATGGGCAGCCAACACGTGTACGATCTCTCTGCAACCACAGCCAGCGCCACTGCAGCTGCCACGGCCCCTACTGCGTCTGAGTCGGCATCCGCCAAGGCTGCTGCAGCAAAGCGCAAACTTGGCATTGTATCATCTGCCATTGAGGTTGCACTCAACCCAGAAGATCTTGCGGCAGGTCTTGACGATAGCACTCTGAAGCGCAAGTTTGACCAAGAGGTCACTGCCGTTCGTTCCGAGGCAGCGTCGCAACAGTACGACTTCTCCGATCTTGTCCAAGAACACCAGCAAAAGCAAGAGAGGAAGCGGCAAAAGAACGAAACGGGTTCAGCGAGTGCGGGCAGCAAGCGAGACAAGTCCAAGGAATTCAAATTTTAAAAAAAAGAAGAATGAACTGCACTGCACCGCACTGCATCGCACTGGAACCTTGGCAGCGTGCTTGTTGGATCTCGATGGTGTCTGCCATGCGTCAAGCGCAAGCGCAAGCAAGCTGGGGAATGTGTGGGGATTGGGCGAAAGCGAGAGCAAACTTCCGGAACCAAGAGTGGAAACGGTTTTGCCAGAGTGCACAAAAGTTTTACGGGGTTCCGCCAACCAGTAACTCAACCAGCTGCCCAACCAGCTGTGCAACCAGGCCAAGCAATGTCGAGCGACGGTCCATTAAGCACTGGCATTGCTGCAACTGCTACTGCTACTACAGCGCCAGCTCTAGCTCTAGGTCCGCGGAAACCACCATCATCAACGGCACTGCTGCCAACCGACCTGCCAAGACCATCGCCCGGAAACTGGACGGCGCCGCCACCACGGCTTAGCAACAACAACACCCACCACGATGGCAATGCAACCTTTCATCAGCCACCAGATACAGCAATCCTGGCGACCAGCTTCAAGATGTCGCTGTTCATTGTCATTGTGCTGATAGCTGTTGTGGGTCTGGTCGTCAGCTCAGCGCTCTTGGCCACCTCGGTCAAACCCGCCATCCGCCAATCTGGTCATCACCTTCTGCTTGCAAGCAACATTGCCGTGTGTCTGCTGTTCAGCATCTATCTCACGGCCATGTCATCGGCAACACTGGTCTATGGCACTCCGGTAGTCGCCTCGAGTGCCATTACCTGCCGTGGTGCTGAGCTGGCAAACTGGCTGTTTATTACCCTGATCAACGTTGGCTCGCTGGCTGCTGGCTTCTGGCGCTGGCTTGTCGAGGCGCATGACTTGCCTTCTCCCTCTCGCATTGTGGCGCTGGCTTGGATCGCGCTTGTGTGGGCCGTGGCCCTCTCGGTCAACCTGCCTGTCACTATTATCGTCACGCACTTTCCAAGCCCAACGCTCACGGGCGGCATCCCAACATACTACAAGGTATACGAGAACTACCTGAACCCTCCTCCGCTGCCGCCTCTTCCTCCTCCTTCGGCAGCCAACCGCTCCTTGCTCGACGACGACATTCGGCCAAAGTTCCTCCCTTTTCATGAGCCCAATCCAGTGTTTATAACAAGCTACTTTGGTAAAATAGAGGCTGCTCATGGATGATGCTGCAACCCTCCACCCTCATGTTCTGACGCCAATGGCTTATGCTTGATTCTGCTGCATATAGGCCCGTTTGTGTCCCTGCTCGCACCACTGCTGCTAGCTCTGCTGTATGTGCACACGTTTATCAAGTTTCGGTCGGCAGAGAATGGATTAAGACGTGCCCTGGCTCAACAGAACAGCAATGCCGTTGGCACAAACATCGAGCGGATTGGCGTCGAGCCCGCAGCCCCATCGCCCAGCGTCGTCTCAATGCACACCTCTGATGTCCGCAGACCACAAGTTGGACCCACAAGCAGCTCTGTGGTTTCCAAACCGCTTTTGCGCGGTGCTCTATCTAATGCACTTCCGCCAACTCCATTAAGAAATGTCACGTTCGACACTGCATCGGTGTCGTCTGTCCATAACAGCATCAAGGCCATCAAGGTCGCACAACACGGTCGTCGCATTGAGCTGCTTCGCAAAGCACTTGTATGGGCCATTGTCTTGGTGATGCAGCTGCCATACATCATCACATCCATCCGACTTCGTAACCGTGATCGCTATATCAACTGGTGGTTCCTCGCAGTCGCCTATGTTCTCCACATCAGCGTTGTTGTCGCATACCCCATTCTTCTCCTCTACGCACACCCATCGCTCCTCGCCGTGTCTCTGCAAAGCACACTCGCCTTTTTTGGCCCGAGTCAATTGCCCGAGACAGCAAGAACCACCCTTCAAAAACCCTCATTAGGGGACGAAGAGCATGATGGTGTACATACAATCCGTCGTGGTGTTTCCTTGGACGACTTTCAAGCATGGTGGATTCGACAACAAGAAATCAATGTGGGTCCTCGACGTATGCCGTCTGCAAACCGACCGCGTCGTGGTGTTGAGTTTCCCATTGAAAACACATCTGATCTCTATACGTTTTCAATCGAAAGCGACGCAAGAGAATAGAATAGAATCACTTAAAACTCTTCCATCCACTCCTCTTCCATCCACTCCTCCTACTCTCACACTCTCTAATTCACTCCTCCCCCGCCTTTCCCCTCAACTCTTCCACTTCACCCTTTCATACACACTCTTTCCTCTCCCTTCTTTCTTTTCTTTCGTTCTCTTGTTGGCAGATGGTTTGAATGTTTGATTCGCAACACTCGAGTCTCATTGCACATCTATTAGACGCTGGATGCCCAGTACTTTGTATCGAATAACAGACGCAGTTCATATGCACAATATGTTGTTTTTCAATGTTTGTTATGGGAGCAGCAAGAAATATCTTATATAGACAGCATCTTGATATTGCCACTCAACTATGATAGTGTCAGACTCATACTGTATAAAACTATCCTCTATTGCCGAAATCCTGGTCGTGTCGCTCTCGATCTGGACTATTGGCTGGGTGTTGGAAACGCATACCTTATCCCTTGTGGCAGCAGAGTGACTCCATAGCACACAGGATTTGGTATTTAAGATCGGATTGATTAAGAAGGATGCTTGCCAGTGATCTGTATCCCTTGGCGAGATCGTCGCAACAGTGCAAGGTCTGTGCTCTTCTACCTTTGCCCACTGCCGACTCTGGCACTCGAAGTGAAACACTGTTAATAGCAGAGACCTCGTTAGACACCCTGGTTGGTGCATATTCACAGATCGCCTCTGACAAGAAGGAAACAGAGTCTAGATGCCAGTTGGGCTGCCAATCTTGCGTACATAGCTTCTCGCAATAGTTGCAGACACGATCTATGCGGCTTATTGTGTCACAAATGGCTATTGTGTGTATCTGTATGCTGCTGCTGCTTTGAACAACAGGCATCTGGCAAGATGAATGACACAGACAGCGAGTGGCTCTGACTGGCACGAGACACAAGCAGTGCCGTTCTGTCAATGAATACATCCACACACAACATCACTGCCATCCAAGATCAGACAGGACACTTGTATCTTTTGTCATCTCATTCTGTGCTGCGCCATCATCATCTTCACCAACACCATGATCGACAGCAGCAGCAACTTGCTCGACACAAACATCCAACGCTCGCTCAATATACTTGCAAGGTGATTCATGACAGTTGATACTGCTGCACGAATGATACTGGACTTGCTTCGCATGATGTGATTGCATCTGGTTGATCTGCAGCATTCTCTTGCATGCAGCACCACAGCTGTCATGACAGCAGCCTGAAGCACTCTGCATCATACCATTGCATACAATATGAAGTCAATGCTACCTGACAACCAGATGGTTGCCAGACACAGATTGAAGCAGCCAATCAAGTTTGGCACTGCAATCTAGTACGACCCAGATATACTGAATAAACATCGACTCGTTGCAGTCCAATCGAATAAACCAAGAACTCGCACATTAGTGTGTATCCAGATTGCATGCAAGGCGAGTGTGGTCGAGTGATTTCTGCTTTGGCATCGTGACACCCACAAGTTGAGAGGCAGAGCGATTGCGGCAGTGATGATAAGTTGATTGCAACCTGAGGACTTTTTTCTTCAACAACCGCATTGGTGCACAGAAGCCCACAAGCACACGAAACAAAGCAAAAGCCGGAAGCACTGACAACAACAACGGAATAGCATGGCCAATAGCACCAGCGTGCCAAGGATGCACGCAGGCGATGCTGGTAACGGCAACGGCACCGTGCATGACCAAGACCATGGCCATGGCGATATGCCTTGGGGCATGGGGATATGCCCGCACAGCCCGATTCCGACGCAGTTCCACATGGCATACGTTGGGGCGGTGTTTGCGGTTGCGGCGTTAGGCGTTATGTTCAACACGATGCTTTGTGCTGCGCTGTGGAGCACGCACGTTCCTGCTTCTTCAGCTCCTGCTCCCTCAGCTATTCCTTCAGCCCCTCCTCCGGCCGCTTCGACCACTCGGAAACCTGTTTCCTCTGAATCTGTACCTGCAGCTCGCTCGCAGCGACCAGGCCCGCTGCTGCTGCTGGCCAACATCGTTGTTGCGGGCTTCGTTTATGCGGCTGTCGTTGTCGTTGCTGCAGGCGCGTCATTGTGGCTGGGCTCACCCGCAGTCTCGTTCTCTTCCGCATCCGCTGGTGCTTGGCCATGTCGCCTGCTGCGCGCTACGGGCGGCATCTTCGACTCGGCTGCCGCTCTGTTCTCGATCGCTCTGCTGATCACCCGCCGCCGCTCCGTTGTCAGCGGTGCACCGGTTCTCGACCTGCGCGAGGCCCAGCGTATCTGTCTTGTTCTGTGGACCCTCGTTCTGCTTGTCGAACTGCCGCCCTCCATTCTCCTGTCCCACTTCCCAATGCCAACAGAAGCGACGTGCGCTCCATTCCAGTACAATATTCCGGAACAGTTCCGCGACTTTGAGTTGAATCCCGCCTTTCTCAACCGCTCGCTGTGGGAAAGCTCTCCGAATCCGTGGTTCTTTACAGGTTTCATTGGTAAACCGTCCCCTGCCTTTCAACCTTTGCTGAAGCTGCCAGACTTGATATCTGCGGCTCATTGCATGATATCCTCCTTTTTCGTTATCTCTCTTTCTGCCGTGACGCCATTTTTACTAATATGAATGCACTGCCCCTATATTGCTTCGTTCCCTTGCTATATCACCGCTCTCAGGCCCATCTCTGTCATTGATTATTCCACTCATCATGATCGTCTTGGTCTCGCATACTTTTTTGATGATCCGCCAAGCAGAGTCAGACCTGCTTCGAACGCTGTCTTCAAAGCAAGTCATGTCAAGCCTCAGTTTCGTCTCCACAGAGACTTCCAATAGTCTTGCTCAAATCGGGCACTCATTGGCAGACTTTAACCGAGTTGCACCCGAAACCCCCAGCCAGCCCCCCGCCGAAGCTGCGCCTGCCGTCGAGATCATCTCCGAACCTCTGCCATTCCCAATAGTTCCATCAATTGCAATTACCGCACCACCCTCGGCAGTCGCAGTACAAGACGAAGAGATTGCGATAGAATTCCCAAGCGACGGCAAACTCGAACCAGTTTCCGAAAAGCATGTCAAGTTCAACATCGCAGCCCAAAAAGCCATATCAAAGCCCCAAGTCAAGAGCAGCACGCACATCCAAATGCAGCGCGCAGCCATCTGCATCATGACCACATTTCTCCTCAAACTGACATTCCACATCTCTTACTTTGCAGCTCTCATGCGAGACAAATCGTTTCCCTGGATATTCCACGCACTTGCATATCTCCTCTTCTTGTCCACAACCCTCTCATATCCCATCTTAATTCTCTACGTCAACCCAAACGTTTATTCTCAGGTTGTTTTCTCTGTCGTTGGCGTTGGATCCCCTTCGAATCACGATGATGGCACACCATTCTTCTCACCCCCTAGTCCTACACTGTCATCACCCGAAACGCCTGCACTGCCCTCGGCTGAACTCAGATCTCTGGCAGGCTCAAATGTTACCACACTTCGACGTGGCATACCCATTGATGATTTCCAGCACTGGTGGATCCAGCAGCAACAGCATATCAATGGTGTGCGTCGCCAACGGTCATTGGGCAAACGAGGCGTGGAATATCCCATCGAAGCGACCTCGGACATGTATACTTTCTCTGTCGGCAGCAATGCTGAGAAATAGACATATTCTTGTTTTACACATTCATAGCGTTCTTTCATGGTTGGAAGATTGCAGTTATACTATTCATCTTTTGTCCATCCTGATATGTGATGGTTCAGATTAATGTCAGAAACAGGGTGTGAGCGATTGAGATTTCA
Organism: Homolaphlyctis polyrhiza JEL 142; assembly: GCA_000235945.1. NCBI lineage: Eukaryota > Fungi > Chytridiomycota > Chytridiomycetes > Rhizophydiales > Homolaphlyctis > Homolaphlyctis polyrhiza. The sequence continues at coordinate 60,797 of JH392939.1, forward strand.
AGTCACTGCCAGCAGTGCTTTCGCAATCACGTCAGTGGCAGCAGCAACAGCAGCAGCAGC
>JH392939.1:98891-109977 GCA_000235945.1 Homolaphlyctis polyrhiza JEL 142
TTGCCTAAACACTCGACTATCGACGCGTCTCTATCAAACTGACTCTATGGGAATGGTCATTTTCGTCACTGTATAATGTGATTGACTTTGATCTATGCAGGATGGATTCACGCTGCTTCTTCGTGAAGCGAAAAAGACTATTACAAGTACAAAGGTATCCGTTATTATCTATCTGTTTGTATCAGTTATAACTAGAACACTGATGATGTTTCTCACTGTCTTTTGCAATCACACTCACTCACACACACACACACGATCTGCATCTCTCTGACTACGTATATGCAATGCATACACTCTTGGATCTTGATAGGAATGTGTTGCAGTAGTTCAAAAGCGATCAGAATCTGAACAGCAGTATGCAAAGAGTCTGCACAAGATTGCCCAAATGATGTACAAAAGCGAAGGCAAAGGCGGGTGAGTCACATCATTGTTTTGGTCCAGAATGCTGCGTGTGCCAGCTTCTGCGATGAATGTGAAACAAAGACCAGTATTGCAACAGAACCATTCATCTCCCATATATGCTGTATCATTCTCTGATCGATTCCTTTGATTTCAATCAACTGTTTCACATCCCACCACTTTTTAACTTACATTGGCTAATGTCTTCTTGGATCAACCTTGTACCGCTTTGTTTCGGGCTGGTGCGGCTGGTGCGGCTGGTGTTATGATGGCTGCAGGTCATTTGGACTCGCTTGGCAGCAATCGGCAAGATCCCATGAACGACTGGGAAATGTCCATGCAAAATGCTCAGAATCACTAGCGTTGCTCGCAGATGAAATGCTGTTACTTCAGAAAGATACCGAAAGAAGCCGCAAAAACGTGAGATCCGCATTTCGATAAAACTCGGGCATGTTCATTACTGTCATGATTTCTAACGCACGAGCATATACTCTCTCGCATGTACAAAAACGGTTACATGTCCATCGACCAACTCTGACATGCCAACTCAACAGCTCAAAGAAGGCCATGCGCGCCGCTTAAAAGAAGTAACAGACGCTGACACTGTCTTGGAAAAAACGCGAATCAAATACGAACAGTGTTCAGAGGAATGGGAAAAGTCTGTTGCTGCTGAACAGCAACTTCACCAGCAGGGATCCAACACACACTCGAATGGTTTTGGATCTGGATCAACTTCGACTGGCGAGCAGCATAAGAACAAGTATGGACTTGTGTCAAATCCTATAATGATGCTCAAGGTTGGAATTGAAAAGTATTCAAAGGTGAGTGGGGGAGTCAAGAATAACGATGATGATGATGATGATGATGATGATGATGATGATGATGATGATTCGATGACTCGAGGATCTTTGCTTTTTCTATCTGTTGTTTAGCATTTTCATGCTACTGTCGAATGAGTCGAGATTGAGATGTTTTGTAGTGGAGTGAGCATGGACTGACATTGCAATCTCTACTGGTTTGCTTCCAGAGAACTGAAGAGGATTCGCGCGTTAAAGCTGCTGCAGCAAACGAGAACTACAAGATCCATCTACAGTCAACCAACATGATCCGCAACGAGTTTTACCGCAAATATCTTCCACAGTTTGTCAGAGTGAGTCTCAATGACTCTGTGAATGTGATTTGGATCGATGTGATCGGCTGATACTTCAAAATCATTGCTATACACCTGGATATGGGGGGCAAAATGACTTAGAACTTGAAACAGACCATGGATGATGCGGATGATCGATTGTGCCTGTATTTGATGAAATATGCTGAAATCGTCAATGTTGCTCGATCTGAGATTGATGCTGTCGTTTCTCCTATCGATCGACCCTTGGAATGTGAGTTGATCGAGTGTCTACTATTTGCGTTTCTTGTTTGTTTCAGCACTATTCTTGTTGACAGACTGTATTTCATTTGTCTGGTGCGATGGCTGGCTGTTCAACTGATTCTCTGTCTATCTGTCTCGCACACACAAAAAAGCATTCATTAATGTGATTGCGAGTATTGATACACGCCATGATCTCGAAGAGATTACTAAAGATATAACAAAGACTGCAAAGCCTATTGACAAAAACGATCGCGAGTACATTGCATACAAGGTGATCCGGTTGCCTGTCCCTGAGCATTACATCTAACACTCTCGCTCTCATAATGTCGTTCGTTATCTTTGAGTTCATACTTTGTTTGCTGATACTGGAATGCCGCATTATACACATGGATCGCAAAACTAAAACGACTCCACCATCAATTTGATTAGAGTTCATTGCCACCACCAAGCCAAAATCCATCGATAAACGATCTTTCAGCCATCACACCTCAATCGCCAATCAACTTATCAGCTTCGCAGAGCCACGGTCTAAATGCACTTGCATCGCATTGCTTTGGCGTTGAACTTGAGCATTTGATGCAGCATGACACGACCGAAGATCCCGTGCCCATCATTGTGATCAAATGTATCGAGTATATTGAGACTAATGGCATCGGGCTTCAGGGACTCTATCGTGTTTCAGGAGGTGCAGCACATCAACAAAAGCTCAAACTGATGCTCGATAGAGGTAAATCCTTGCTGTCACTAAAATCCTCTCTCCGAAAACATGGGGACATATAACTGTCATGGGGTTTAAACTACGACATGAGTTCTTATGCCTATGTTTGTACTTGTAATTCTTCTTGTTTACTATGGAATCGTGCCAATGTATCCTAGATCCTGCAAACGTGAAGCTTGAACAAGTTGTCGAGGATATTCATGCTCTCACTTCTGTCCTCAAACTGTTTTTCCGAGAGTTGCCTGAACCGCTTTTGCCACGCCACATGTATCGACAACTGATTGAGGCTGCCAGTAAGTTGTCTCAATTTTGAGTGTTTCCCATTCCATCTTTTATCTGCTACTATGGATATACATATGTGTGCACGTGTCTGTGTCTGTGTCAAGAAAATGATGTGGCGGAAATAGATCATGACTGACGCACGAACAATGAATGCGAACCCCCCATACCTGCTTGTGCAATACAATTCCAAACAATTCTGCAATATATCTCAGAGATTGAAGACGATCGCATGCGGCTGATACAAGTACACGAGCTCGTGAATACACTGCCCGACGCACACTATGCCACGCTCAAATGTCTTGCAGGACATCTCTGGAGGTAAGAAAGCAACAATATCAAAAAAAGCCCCCCACTTGCAAAACACATATTTCGCCAAAAAACAACCAACAGCATCTGAGACTTGTCCAATAATGATCATAATGCATCCATTGCATCAGAGTTAAATGCAACGAGCAAGAAAACAAAATGACGATTGGAAATCTGGGAATAGTCTGGGGACCCACGTTGATGGATCCACCCGACACAACAGCTGATGCGACTGATCTCAAGTACCAAAGCAAGGTCGTCGAGACTATTGTCGGCAATTTCGACCACATCTTTGATACAGAGTGACGAGACATGGCTTGTTTCTCGGCATAAACAGCATCGTCCATCTCGATTCTCTTGATCCTCTCTATTTCCTTGCTTCCCTCGAATATATACACGCTCGTACTGCCTCTTGCCTTTGTGCCTTGAAACTGCTCGCTCTTCCTGATGCGATTCGATGGGACCCTTCTTTCCCCCCCCCCCTTCCTTTCCCTTTTCTTATCCGTTTTCTATCGCTTCTCAACTCCAGCATCTCGCTTCCATAAATACTTTTCTCTCTCTCTCTCTCTCTCGCTTTTTTATGCTTCTCAAGTGCAATGGCGCACCCAAAGCACAAATACAAACCCAAGCAAATACCGCTCTTTTCCTTACACTCGCAAATTCGTTTTGTTGTTTTTTTGTTTAGCAGTCATGACGCATGGCTCAACAAGACACGCTCGCTATTGAATCGTTTCATTTGGGTGCTCGTGTCACTATGCCATTACTATAGTTTCTTTTGTAAACAAACAGACAGAGATGGGGAAAGATTTCAAGATAAACTTGACGATAATGGCAAGTGAAGCGAGAGAGTACCCAAAGAAGCAGATGTTAACAAGCTTGACAGCAAAGCGCATTTATCGAGCAAGGGTTCTTGCAGTCCATTCAGGGTGTTTTTCTCTCAACAAATCAATGATGCCATCCAACTGATAGCAAACACCCGAGACTTGAGTATCCCATGTCGGCAAGACATCCGATGATGTGAAAAAGATGAGCTGGTCGACTCGGTCGATAGATCCCGTGAGTCGATTTTCTCCAATCATTCTTGTTGCAACCTGTTCGGCAAGATCAGGCGAGATGGCAAGCAGTCCACCGAGTTCTGCAAACGAAATGTTTTTGTAGAGTCTGCTGGCGCTTAGTAGGTTGTGTTCGATGACGGCGCGGTCCAAGACAGTCATGTCGTTTGCCAGGGTTGCCAGTTGGTGTGGTCGTAGTGTCTTTGCAAATCCCTCAACCTCGGAGGCTCTGAGCACGCGGCCAAGATACATCTTTTCGAGCATAGCATCTATGCCGCCTTGCTTGAGTTCGACTCGCTCGCGAATGCGCTCATCCTTGTAGAGCGTGGCGAGCATGCGGGTTCGCTGAGGGCCAGCACCAGCCAGGATCGTGCACGTAGCAGCCTGGACGAGCATTCCGATCCGCTCTGAATCGTGCAGAATCGGAACATAAGACAGTTCGAGATATTTGGATGCAGCCTGCAGGAAATTGCGGCGAAAGTCAAGCATACGCGCCTGCGAAGCTTTGAACAGAAGCTGCATCTGCTCATCGGTGCTATCTGGCAGCAGCAGCGCGCATCTGTTCAGATAGGACTCGGCAGAAACCGCATCTTCATCTTCCAGCAGCAGGCGCACGATATGGATGTAGATCTTGAGTTTGTAATCATTGGAGATGGCGCGATGGCCAGAATCAAGAGGGATCTCCTGCAGCATCTTGGCAGCCAGCGACCATTCTTCATCTGCCTCGAGCAGCTCAGCAATGCGCTCGCGGGTCAGCGAGATCTAGAATAAGCCATGATTGTTTTGAAGCAATGCGCATGAACAAGCAAGTCAGTATGAATCTGAATCTGAAGATGGACAGGACCATGAACACCAAGACAGATAAGAACATGAATACTAGGACAGATAAGAACGGATATGCACAAACCTGTTCCTCGAATGCAACCGCACGCATCAGCATTCTGTCCAGGGCAAAGCGCCACACGGCCATTGCACGTTCCTGGGGCAGCAGCGACTGTGCATGAGTCGCAAACAGCGAAATAAAGTCGCCGAGCAGAGCGCGCGAGCCCACGAGTCCCACAGCATCGGCCACGGCGTGCACAACAAACGTGCGCAGCTGCGACTCGATGCGGTTCATGTTGTTGCTGCTGCTGTTGCTGTTGCTGCTGCTGCTGTGGGTTCCGTTGGCTGCCGGCAGCAGGATCGCCTGCAGCTCGCTGCGGTACTGCGCCAGACGAGTGGCTGCGCTGCTTGCTGCAATCTGCTGCAGACGGGCGTCCAACTGCGGGTCCAGCTGCGTGTCCATCTCGCTGTTGTTGTTGCTGCTGCTGCTGCTGCTCATCACCGCCTCAATCGGTTGTTGCTGTTGTTGTTTGGCAAACAAAGCCAAAAACATCAATCTGGCTCTCACTCTCACTCTCATTCTCACTCTCATTCGCTCTCTGATGGATTGTGCTGCGAATCTGCCGCATCCAACAACACTCCCAGCACCAACTCAAACTCAGCTGCAAACACCAATACCAAGTGAAACACCACTTGGCTCGTTCTTCGTGTCTTCAGAACCATGCGACTCATACAAGATTCAAGTTTATCTCGAAGATGCCGTCTGTTTGCTCATCGAAGCTCGTCCAGAGAATCCCCTCATGTTCATGCATGCTTAGTATGCTCTCCACCTTGCACCTGTACATGCATCGTCATGCTCATGCCAAGCTGCTGCGCCACTGACATAGACCCAACCCATGCTGCATAAAGCTTTGACAAGGTGCGACGCGGCACAAATGTCGTTGGTCGCGAGTATGACTATGTGCGTTGCACGCCTCGCAATCGCGCTGCCTTTGTTCGCAGATGCGCAGATGCCTTGAAAACAGGTATTCCATAAACACAGCCAACAATCCATTCATTACAACCATCAATCTCATACCAACTTTGCTGATCTCACTCTTCAATATGGACAGATGCTTTGACTGTTCATGAACTCCACCAATTTATCGAGTTGTTGTGTCCAGACTTCCCCGTGAGTGTGCTAGATCGCACTGGTCTCACAATGTCATATCTCTTCAGAAAGACTGGTGCTTTGGACACATCGCGACAGCATATCGCCAATACTTTGGCAGCCAACGAAAGTGTAATCTCAAATCACTCGGACCAGCTTAAAGCCACTGCCAAATACGCCTGTAAACCGTTCTTTGCGGCATTTCGCGTGCATTTTGTCTATATGGGTAACGAGTCACATATCTCTGAGCTTACTTTCATTGAGTCAACCATTGCACTGATCTTTGTAATATCATGATCATGACTATGTTTCTCCTCGTCCCTTTTATTGGTCTGCTTCTTCAAACTATCCCATACCCAGAATTCATTGATCAGATGCAGGACATTATCAAGGACTGCTTCAAGACACTTCAACGGGAACACAGTGTTGCTATACATAGTAGCTACCCTCTGTCAAATCTGACAGAGCTTGAAACAGCAATCGGTGTCAGACTTGTGGCTGCTGCTCGCCAATCAACCTCACAAAAGTACGTCTTGCTAGTCAATCAACTATTGTTAAAACCACAATAACGTTGTTGATGATCAGCACTTGACATGCTCTTCCTTGCGACCCACAACTTGTTTTCCTTGTGTGTATGTGTGTATGGGCTTCAATCTGGTTGCGAAACACAGTCGATTCGCAGTGCCTCCAGTCCGATCGATTACCCATTCTGTTTCGCGTGCTTTCGAGTCGCCAAGACTGAAAACCGAGGGTCTTGATATGGCTGCGCCTTTGGTTGTTTGGCACGAGATTTGTGCTGATTGGATTACTCGAGACTCACTTCTTCAGACCGAAATCGACGCACTGACAGGCCACACCACTGTTGCTGCTTCACAATAATAGTAAAGATACAATACATGATAAAAGGGACGCGGTAGAGTGACAATGTTGATTGAACAGTCGTCTCATAATCGTTACGCCGTTTGGCTAGAGTTCATTTGTTGGGTGGGTGGTTGGGTCGAGAGAGCAGAGCGCTGTAATAAAAGGGTCGAGACACACTAGTTACAGCACACAGGGTCACGAGAGAGTGGATAGAGGATGCGCATTCTATTCTTTTAGCTAGATTAGCTACGTAGAGACGAGAACCACGACTGACGGCGTCCGCCATTTCTCGCCGACTCAGCGAGAGCAGCAGCTGTCACGGCATCGCCCGCGCCAATGCCCCACCTGGCCAGCAGCGATCCAACATCTGCCAAGGGATCAGCACGATCCAGCGGGCCATGAACAACCACTGTTGGTGCACCATTTCCAGATCTGACCCAATGCTTTGCCAGCTTGTCACCAAAGTCAAGCGGCGATCGAATCTCTTCGCCAAAAATCACACGGCGCGCAACGCGGACAATATCCTCTGTTGTCAGCATATCGATTCGGCGACACATTTCAAGGACATCGAGCCGTCGAGAGTATGCTTGAATCTGTCGCCCAACATCCTCAAGCTCAACTAGCTTGGACTCGAGACTCATGAGAAGATTGGATTTCAGCTGGTTCTTGGCGCGAGAGAGCTCGCTTTCTTGGATGTTGCGCGTCATGCCAACCAGTTGCTCGGCGAGAACAGCAACAATCTGACGATGCGTATGTACAGATGGAAAGACGGCCGCCTGGATACTCAAGAGTCCAGTCTCTCCATATGTGTAGTTGACCATGTGGCAAGAATCGACCCATGCGTTGCGGTTCAGGACTTGAGTATACAGCCGTGTGTACATACCCTTTCCTGGACCACCTGCCGAGAAGGATCCACCACCGCCCATGAGCGATGTGAGCGTCGCAAGCGCGTAAATGTCGGGATCCGTCATGGATACAGACTCGAATGCAATGTGAATATGCGTGAGTGGGATGTCGTCTGGATTGGGAGATGGTGGCATATGCGCTGTATCTAGCACACGAATGCCGCCAGTGTATCTTGGTGCAACGGTGCATTTTGCCTGAATGGACTTGATGGCTTCGGAGGCTGGCGCCATTGCCGAAAACTCACGCTCTGCAAGGTCAACCAAACGAGCATGATCCATACCGATTCCTGCAACAACGATCCGGTCCGGTGTATACCAAGTGCTGTGGAAATCGCGAATCGTCTTGCTGTTGATCGTACCCAGCGCTCTTTCGCCAACCATGAGCGAGTTGCCAAGCGTGTTGGTGCGTGAAAAGTCGGCTTCGTCAACTTTCTGAACAACTGGCGTCGTTTCATTGAGATGCGTATCTGCCTGGAAGGCAACGGCGTGCACAACTTCAGAGAGGACCATATCCATGCGAGAAGAAAGCTCGCGCAGCTCGTACCGCGTTCCCTCGCGAGTCTCTGCAAGCTCATTTTCAAGGAATAGAGGATCACGGATGATCTGGCCAAAGATGGACATCATCTTCGAGAGATCGTGGCGAAAAACAGACGCCTGATACATCATGCCTTCGCGAGAGCTGTGCGCAGTGACATTTCCGCCTAGCTTCTCCAGCTGCTGAACCAGCTGCTCTGTTGACAGTTGCTTGGTGCTCTGCGGTCATACAGGGCGTCAGTCAGCGATAGTTGGTAGTTTGCAAGACAGTCTAGTAAAATAGGCAATCTGGCTGATATAGTGCAAGAGATTGCTCAACCTTGAATGCCATTCTGTCTAGCAGATGACTGCAGCCCGCCGTCTCAGGCGTCTCGTATTTGCTGCCCGAATCGACATAAATGCCAGCGCCAACAAAGTGGCCAAGCGACTCCTGTGTTGCGATTCTGATGCCGTTTGGAAGTTGAGTGATCAATGTCGGCGCAGGACCTTTTGGGTTTGAAATCTCATGCGATGCTGCAGTGACTGGCGCAGCATCAAAGTGCTTTGAGCGCAACTGCTGCACCAGCGACCTTGGCTGCTGCTCAAGTGGTTGCAAGTGAGTTTGCAAGTCGCCATTGGCGGATGAATCGTTTACGCATGTTGCAGTTTGGAAGTTTAGTCATGGATATCTCTGGCAACAAAGAAATGCATTGACAGCACAGCCTGCATGGACTGCATACCAGCTTGGACTTGAGTGCTGCTGCGTGTGTCCTGACCGTCCGTACTGCAAACATGGTTTGTGTGTGACGTTGCTGCGAGATCGTCAGACCATGATTGTTCCGAAGCACACCGATTTGTCATCCTGAGAGCGCGCAGCTCAAATCTTGATCGAAATCTGATTTGACGGTTTTTTCTTCTCTCTGTGTCTCAGTCATATCGAGGTTTGCGAGTCGCCGTCTCCCGGTTTCTGCTTGCAACTTGCTTCCTAGTCTCCGTTTCATGCATGTCTGTTGCTTCTATTCTCTCGCCTTGTTTGCAGACTGGGGTTCCTGATGCACCTATTGCATCATGGGGTCCCATTCGATTGCTGGTGTCCAAACACTACACCGTTGTATACTAGCAGACGCAGTCCAGGTTACTCGGCGAATAAGCCCCTCTTTGGACTGCGTCTGCAAGTTGATTGTGCGCGTCGTTTACCTACTGCGCACGATCTGGTTAGCAACGGAAGATTGATATTTTGAGAGCCGAGAGCGTCGCTGTCTGCGTTTCCATGCGACTTGCGGCGCTGGGGCTTTGCTCACACTATTTTTTCTTTCCCTCTTTTTGTTGCTTGCATCTGTTTGTATCTGTTTGCATCTCTGCTGATATGCCGGTCATTGCTCTCTCGCACGCTGACAACTGACCGGCCAAACTGGATTGAAATACAGATGTCAGCTCAGGTTGATTTGCCTGCGTTTTGTACGCTGCTGACTGATATCAAGGATAAGATCGCCGGCGTCAATGCTCGCGTTGCGCCGCTCATGTCAAAGTAAGTAACGGACTGTGAGGTCTTTGTGCTATTGATCTTGTTGGCCAGTATGCTGACCACGGTTCAGAATAGAATCTGGCGCTTTACCCACTGCACAGGGCGTCAGCCTTCTTGAAGTCCGCATGCATAGCCTGCTTAGCTACATCACAAATCTGGGATTCCTGACGCTTCTGAAGCTGCATGGAAAATCGATTGCCAACCATCCCGTTGTTGATCGACTTGTTGAGCTTCGTGCTGTTCTTGAGCGCACCAAGCCTCTTGAGCAAAAACTCAAGTACCAGATTGATAAGCTTGTCAAGGCAGCGCTTATGGACGACGACAGCAAGAAACTGGTCAAGGATCTCGGAGAAGGCGGTGAAGCACGTACTGACGGCGACGCTGGATTGCGCAATCCGCTGCAGTTCAAACCAAATCCTGCTGCGCTGATCGATGCTGATGATGGCAGGACTGAAAAAGTTGATACTGGCGACGAGCCTGCTGTATATAGACCGCCTCGAGTCGCACCTATGCGCTACGAAGAAAACGCACAGACTCGAAAGGGCCGTCTGAGTAAAGAAGCCAAGGAGAGACTGAGCAAATCGCGACTGATGAGCGACATCCAACGCGACTATGACGATCGACCCGAAGAGATGGATGCTGAAGGCACAGGATACAGTGCCAAATCAACTGGAGGTTCATTCGGCCGGGCTGGTACAAAAGATGATGAACGCATCCGTGAGCGCGAAGAGTTTGAAGAGGCAAACTTTATTCGTCTGACTCTGAGCAAGAAGGACAAGAAACTCGAGCGCCAATTACAAACGCGAGGACACCTCATGCGATTTGAAAACGAGTTCAAGGACATTGATGCTGACTTCCGCGAGCTGTCTGGCATTCAGCGAGCTGTTGATAATGATGAAGAAGCTCGGTTTGGAAAGGGGCTTGAGGGCAAGCGGCAGCGGCAGAGCGAGATGTTCAGTCAAGACAAGCGCACAAAATACTCGAGTGTGGATGACCTGATCAAGCAAGGTGCGGCAGATCGCAGGTCACTGATTGGACGTGCTACGTTCCAGGGCAAAAAGCGCTTGTTCTCAAAGCAAGGCGGAAAAGCCAAGTCTGCGCCAAAGAATGAATAAACTGAGATTGAGAGAGAGTGTGTGTGTGAGCAGCGATCATATATCAATCCAGTTGTTTGTCATAGT